>CANUEX010188077.1:0-139279 GCA_948099535.1 Jatropha multifida | reverse complement strand
AAAATAATAATAGTGTTAATTGAATTCATCAATATTAATTTAAAATATAATGATTGATAATTGAATTTATAGCATCCATCTTAATTTTTAATTTCAATATTTAATATTTATGCTTTTCAAATCTTATTGTAAAATTCATAATAGACATAATCAATTGCTTAAAAAATAACATTTTTAAAACTTAGTTTCATTTGTTGAATTAATTATAAATATATGATCCATACCATAAATTTTTTAATATATATCAAGACCGTTTATAGATTTTTATAAAAATAATTATCTTAAAATTTTATTTATTGTATTTAATATAATTTCAAATACCCTACAATTTATATTAAAATATGTTTTAATCATCCATTTTCACTTGACTCAAAAAAAAAACATTGATTTCACTTGAAATCAATAGAAATATCTCATACTAGTTTAGTGTTATGCAAAAAAAAAAAACTCTTAAAATGGTTCATTGCATTTTAGGGAGAAAAATTATTTTCTAAAAGCTTAAAAAAAGAAAGGAACAAAAGGGAAAAAAAAACATAACCTTATGATCTGTTTAATAAGCTACCATATTCAAATGACATGCAAAAAAATCTTCTATATTTATACAGAATTTTCAAATTCTGTATTGTAGTAAAAGCCGATCAAGACATAGCCTGGTAATAAGTGCATATACAACTTAACAACAGATACACGTTTGAATCACATGTTCACTGAATTGAGCCCAGAGCCCATAAAAATTGTTTCCTTTCCGGTGGCTGAGTATTGATATGGGCTTCTTTCAAATTGGACCAACCAAATACAAAAGGGCAAAGGCCTCTACTGTATTGGGCCAACATGCATGATGTAACCAATAAAATGAAGATGGTAAATTTAGAATCCACTGTCCACAGGCATGCCCTGCATAAAGGCTGAAGCTAGAAAGATAGGAGAAGAGAAAGTGGGTATTTGATAGGCCAAAGAGAGACAAACATGCTTGCTTTTTGTTGGACAGTAGAGACAGAATACAGTACAATTATTGTATTGTAACATTATCTATTATCTCCAGATACATACATGCTTACAAGAGGAAGGAGACAGTTAATTCGTTGTCTGCCTGCTTTCTCCTTGAGACTCTCCAATGTCCATGGAAAAATACATTCTCTTCCTCCATCAATTATAGTTTTTATTAATTTTAACATGAAAACTAAAAAATATAAATATTGAAATACTAAACAATACTGAGACAGTTAAATAATATTAAAATAAATAACCATTATCAAAATAATTGATTTTACAAAATATACTCTTGATCTAACGATTAAGGCGGAGATGGAATGATCAAAAGGTAATGGCTAGACAAGCAAAGGGAAATTCTTTTGGCAGGACAAATGGAGGGTGCATCACGTCATAGTACTCTATAATTTGGGATGTGCCATCATTACCAATTTACATATATGTATACGAAATAAATCAGCAAATCAGAAAGTGGGATGTCAAACCTAAAAATCATAGCTATTGAAGGTAACAAATCTTTGGATATTTCATTAAAATCAAAGATAGAATCTTTGTCATATAGTTGGGTATCAAATCAGATTTGATGCTGGCTTATCATCACCTTACGTAAATTCAAGTATTTACTTAGTTTTTTACTTGAGTTAAAAAAAAAAGCTTTTTATAAATTATTATTTTATAATTCAAAATTTTATAAAAAAACAATCAGTTTTTATAAATTATTAAAAAATTAACTCGGTTGAAACTTTTTAATAGTCAATTTCTATAAGATTAGATAATTAATCGATAAAAAACCATTTATTTATAAATTTTCAATCGAAATTAATTTTATATAGGAAATCCCAAATTGGAAACCAAATACTTAACCTTCTTTTCTTATAGTTGTAAAATTGGTCCCGACCACGCGTGTGAAAATAATGGTTAAAAAATTAGTCAAAAGAATGAGTAAGAGTGGGACCATCATAAGAAAATAATTTATTTTATTTTATTTTAACAATAGATATTCTACTTGCTACGTTAGAATTAAATCATACCCGCATCAAATCAATCTACTAATAGACAAAGAGTATTCCCAGCAAGTATTTGCTACATTCATAATGATTATCCTTTCGACCTCACTTAGATTCTGTTGGCAAAATTAATTATTTTAATGACATTTAACTGTTCATAAGTTAATTTTTTATAAAAAATTATCATAATCTCTAAAAATTAGTCTAAATGTTATGTTATTGAACAATTTTTTAAGCAGCGCTCAGTGTTTTGACTAATTAAAACTCTAAAAGCTACTCAAAAGACTATTACTTAACACAGCCTTAGAGATAAAGTGTCAAACTACTGATCTTAATATACATTAATAAAAAAATAATATTTTAATTTGCCCGTAGATTAACCAAAATTACTTTTAACTCTATCTATTTGGAATGGAACCATTGTCAATATATTTTATACGCATACGTAATTTATTATTTTAAGAAAAATATATGACATAACATGAAATCAATGTAGCCCAGATGTATAAATTTTTATGAAATAAATTTTGTAACAATTTAAATTTTATGATAAAATCATTATGCTCTTAAAAGTTATGGAATTCGGTAATATTTTGTGCTTCTCTTTATGCTATCAATGATAGTTTTTGGTGTTTGAATTTATGCGATTAATATAATATTTAGAATAATAATTTTTATATTTTTAATTATTCAATAAATTTATAAATTCAATTTCACATAAATCATTTATAAAATTTAAAGTGCTATAAAATTATTTTGCCATAATTAAATTCATCAAATCTCTCTAATTAAAGATTAGAAGTCCAAGTCATTTATTTAAACTCGCTCGAGTCCATTGAAGCATATGAGACAAGTTTCGTGCATGCATGGGGCGTTTGGAAAGGTATACTATTACAGGGATCGCGCTACACGCGCCTAAGAAGCTGCGAAGGGACAAAAAAAAACATTCTGAAAGAAACCACAGAGAGGAACCCAAAACCCAAAAATGTTTTTTTTTCTTTTTTGAAATAAAAAAACCTGGGAGTTCGAGACTATGAGAGGTGGAGTTGTTCTTTTGGTTGTTTCGCTTGGAAAAATATTCAATTGTGTTTCTCTGTCAGGATTCTTCTGCCACGCTCTCTATTCCACCTATTACTTCAACCCTCACTTTCCTCGGGACGCTTAACAATTTACACTCTGTAATCCACGCGCCACAAATACATTCTGTAGTATAAATAAAGATCAGTTTCTAGGCAAACAAATACAAATGTTCATATTTCTCGTATCAGGATGCTAGTCTTCATGTTTGGAATTAAATTCCAACTTGTTCTGAATGATTTCTGTTAAAATTATTTCTCTTTTGAGTTTCAGAAAAAAAAATGTAAAATAAACACATTGGTTTAGATTCGGATGCTTTGACATCCGACCCGGAAAACCAGTAACCCGTTGACTCCCTCGATAAATACAGAAAGAAAAGAAAAAGACGGGGGTGGGTGGACTAAACAAGGCAGGTTAACGTTAAGAATGTTTGTGTAGGTCCCACTATATCCACTCTGTACAAACCCCTCTTTAGCTACATTACATTACACGCTCTGCACTCAACAGTACACTACCAGATCAGATTTTCTTTTCTTTTTCTTTTTCTTTTTACTCCCTCGAAAACTGCCTTGCACGGAACTAAACTCTGCTTCTTGA
Source organism: Jatropha multifida (assembly GCA_948099535.1). Taxonomy (NCBI): domain Eukaryota; kingdom Viridiplantae; phylum Streptophyta; class Magnoliopsida; order Malpighiales; family Euphorbiaceae; genus Jatropha; species Jatropha multifida. The sequence goes on along the minus strand of CANUEX010188077.1, from coordinate 135,608 downwards.
GCGCACGCCCTTCTGCTTCACTAGTCAATTCCCTTGAGCCAACCAATTTGTCACCATTTCTCCCTCCCTCTCTCTCTCTCTCTCTTCTTCATTTCATTTTCTTGTTTTCATTTACTCTTTCTCTCTCTTGAAGGCAATGGATAACATGGCCGGAAAAGAGAAGCTGGTGGTGGAGGTGGTGGCGGCGCATAACTTAATGCCTAAAGATGGTGAAGGGTCTTCTTCACCATTTGTAGAAGTCGAGTTTGAGAATCAAAGATTAAGAACTCAGGTCAAGTATAAAGACTTGAACCCTATTTGGAATGAGAAGCTTGTGTTTAACATAAATGAAGTTGCGGATCTTCCTTATAGAACAATTGATGTTAATGTATTTAATGAAAAAAGATCGAGTAATAGTAGAAACTTTCTGGGTAAAGTTAGAATCTCTGGTTCAAGTATTGCTAAAGAGGGTGAAGAAATGGTGCAGTTGCATACTCTTGATAAAAGAAGTCTTTTTTCTCATATCAAAGGAGAGATAAGTTTGAAACTTTATGTTTCGGCTCAAGAAGAGGTTAAACAAGTAATGGGTTTTGGTAATGGAGCTGTTGTTTCTGGTTCTGGGTCAAAGAAGAACAAGAAGTTGCAGCAGCAGCAGCAGCAGCAGAGTCAAGTCATAGTACAGCAAAAGCAGCAGCAGCTAGCACAAGAGACTAACAACAACAAGAAGCAAACACAACAACAAACCCAAAACACCTTAAAGCCTGTAGAGCCAAACCCCGGTGAGATAAAACCTGTCGTTATCACTGCTGGTCCTGGTCCTGCTGTTTCTGCGTCCGTTGGTTCCGGTGGTAGTCTTAGTGGCGGCGGAGGCGGAGGCGGCGGAGGCGGGATGGTGGGTTTTTATGCAAATGGGTCTAGTGAGTTTTCTCTTAAAGAGACAAGACCACATCTTGGTGGTGGGCCCTTAAACAAAGATAAGTCCAGTGCGACTTATGATCTTGTTGAGCAAATGCAGTATCTATATATTAGAGTTGTAAAGGCTAAAGATGTCAACTTGTTTGCTGGTGGTGGTGAAATGGTAGCTGAAGTGAAGTTAGGGAATTATAGAGGGATTACAAAAAGAGTAGGTTTAAGCAATATGGACTGGGACCAAGTTTTTGCGTTTTCTAAAGAATGCATACAGTCATCAATGGTGGAGATTTTTGTTAAAGAAGGCAATAAAGATGATTTCTTGGGGCGTGTTTGGTTTGATTTGAATGAGGTTCCAAGAAGGGTGCCTCCAGATAGTCCATTAGCACCACAATGGTATAGAATGGAAGATAAAAAAGGAGATAAAGCTAAAAGTGGTGAAGTGATGGTTTCAATTTGGTTCGGTACTCAAGCTGATGAAGCTTTTGCAGAGGCTTGGCATTCAAAGGCAGCAAATGTGCATTTTGATGGGCTTTGTTCTATAAAATCTAAAGTCTATTTATCACCTAAGTTATGGTATTTGAGGCTTTCTGTTATTGAAGCACAAGATATTGTTCCTGGGGATAAAGGGTCCGCGATGATGAAATTTCCAGAGCTGTTCACTAAAGTTATTGTAGGGAACCAAGTTTTGAGGACTAAGATTGCGGGGCCTAACCCCAATAGGAGCTTTTCCAGTCCTTATTGGAATGAAGAGTTGTTGTTTGTGGTTGCAGAGCCATTTGAGGAATATTTGGTGATTTATGTTGAGGACCGGATTGGACCAGGAAGAGAGGAGACTGTGGGAAGAATTTTGCTTCCAATGACTGCAATTGAAAGGCGAAATGATGAGAAACAAGTGGTTTCCAGGTGGTTTGATCTTGATAACCATCTTGGTAATGCAATTGAGTCAAAAATTGTAACAAGATTTGGGTCTAGAATTCACCTTAGAATGTCCCTCGACGGGGGTTACCATGTTCTTGATGAAGCCACCATGTATAGCAGTGATGTTAGACCAACTGCAAAACACTTATGGAAGCCTCATATTGGTGTACTTGAAATCGGAATTTTGGGTGCATCGGGACTTTTGCCCACAAAACTCAAAGAAGGGAAAAGAGAATCTGCAGATGCTTATTGTGTAGCCAAGTATGGTTTGAAATGGGTGAGAACTCGCACGGTAGTAGAAAGCCTATCACCAAAATGGAATGAACAATACACTTGGGAAGTGTTTGATCCTTCCACAGTTATCACTATTGGAGTGTTTGATAATTCTCGAGTGGATAAAAATGGCATGAACAATGCCCGTGATTCAAGAATTGGGAAAGTTAGGATCCGGTTATCAACTCTTGAAACAGACAGAGTTTATACTCACTCTTATCCTCTCCTTATGCTGCATCCTACTGGAGTCAAGAAAACAGGGGAGCTTCATTTAGCAGTAAGGTTTTCTTGTGCTAATATGGCTAATATGTTGCAAATGTACACACTGCCTTTGTTGCCGAAAATGCATTATGTGCAACCATTGAGTGTGAACCAATTGGAGGCCTTAAGGTATCAGGCAATGAATGTGGTGGCATCAAGGCTTAGCCGCGCAGAGCCACCACTAGGGCGAGAAGTGGTGGAGTATATGCTTGATCATGATTCTCATATGTGGAGCATGAGAAGAAGCAAAGCTAATTTTGCTAGACTTATAAATGTGCTCTCTGGTGTTGTTGCTATAGGCAGATGGGTCGAGTCAATTAGCAATTGGCATAAACCGGTGTATTCAACTTTGTTTCTATTGCTGTTTCTCTTCATGGTCGCAATGCCCGAGCTTATTATCCCTGCAATATTGCTTTACATGGCATTTGTAGGAATGTGGAGATATCGGTCACGTCCACGCCACCCACCCCATATGGATACTAGACTTTCTCATGCTGAGAGTGTCTATGCTGATGAACTTGATGAGGAATTTGATTCATTTCCAACGAGTCGAAGTGCTGAGATAGTAAGAATGAGGTATGATAGGCTAAGGAGTGTTGCAGGGAGGATTCAGACTGTAGTAGGTGATATGGCCACACAAGGTGAAAGATTTCAAGCACTGTTAAGTTGGAGAGATCCAAGAGGTAGTTTCTTGTTTGTGGTTATGTGTTTGTTTGCTGCAGTTGGATTCTATGCTGTGCCTACTAGGGCTGTGGTGGCTTTATGGGGGCTTTATATGCTCCGGCCACCGCGGTTCAGGAACAAGCTGCCATGTAAGGCTTTGAATTTCTTCAGGAGATTGCCTGCAAAAGCTGATAGCTTGTTGTAGGATTTTAGGGAAGGAAAGAAATTTAGGATATTAATATTATTTGTAGGTGAACATAGTTGAAGGGTTTAGGGGTTTTTAGTAATCTCCTTTTTCTGTTTGTGTTATTGCTTAATTATCTTGTAATGTGGTTAGGGATGTTCGTATTGCTATTCCTTTATCTAGTAGTCTATTTCTTGCATTAGCCGCATTTTTTTATAAGTAAGGCTAAATCACACTGATACTCTGATATTAAACATCGGAGAGTACTGGATTGGTCTCTATGGTTATGAAGCCAGAAAGCTAATTAACAAAATAAAAGGTTGTATTAAATGTCAAATTATTAATTACATAACATAATTAAAATTAAGTATGCAAGTTACTTTTTCTCATTTTACCTAAGAATTGTTGACTAGAAAGGCCTAGTTGCTAAATCCAATCGCATTTGACCAATACCTTAGATATATAAATGACCAAATAACATTCACTAACTAACTAAACATGATTGTTTTCCTTTCCAGAACTAGTTTGGAGCCGTACAAATGAAATGTGAATTTAAATTTCTGTTTCAAGTAAAAAAAAAATCATTTCTTTTTCTCCGATACAAAATAGCTTTCGTTAATTGAAAAAAAGAAAAAAAGAGTAAAAATAATAATAATAATTATTATAAAAGGGTTGAGCAATAAGAAGTCGGTTTCGATGTAGCAAACAGAACACAGTTTATTCACCTATTCTAAAAAGGGAAATTTGGAAAGGCAAATCTTTATAAAGGATAGGATTTCCCTACAACCTAACCTATGAACTCACTCATACACCACGCAAATCTAAGAAAGCTAAACGTGATAGGGAGGGTATAAATAATATTTGGTATAAGATGCAGATTAACTATGAGTGTCATATTGTTTGTATACAACTTCAGTTACGAATTCTTCTTCGGAACATTTTATTTGATCAGCTACTTATTTGCAAAACATATATGGCATAAATACGGACACAACCCAGCAAAGCTAAGGCTCATTTAAAACCTTAGCAGAGATGTTATTTATGGTATTATGTAACTCTTATGTAAGAATGGTTCCAAGCGTGGATCTGAGCGGTGTGGAAGACCAGTTCGTGCTCCCAATGCTCTACAGCTGGCGGCTGCCTGCAATCAGCTCCAAATTATTATAACAAGTCATAAAAATCCTGTCCATTTCTATAGGGATTAGAGTGTTTTGAAGAGCATTATCTGGCTCCATGTAGAAATGCGCTTACCACTTGAGCAGCAAATGGCAACATTTTCTGTGGTGGCATGGCAGCACAGATTGCTACAAGAAAACCAATTAAAGAAGATGGGTTCCATATGGAAAGATTAATCTCGAGTGCATTAATAAACTATAATAGAAAATGTATTCACTAAAAGTAAAAAATAATAACAGAGATGCTTTTTTTGTCATCTAGAATCTAACATGACATGGCATTTTAACCAGGGTATTACATTTACTCAGGGAATTTGTAAAACAGTGATATATTTGCAACTCAAGATCGACAAGACACAAGTAAGCACAAACATTGGCAATGACATGCACAAGCACACATGAATAGAGATCCACACACTCACAAATACACATGTACATTCCTCCACATGCAATGGCAACACATACCATAAAGAACTGCTCCGATAAAGGCATCTCCAGCACCAGTAGTATCAACAAGTTCTTGTGGAGGTATCTTCTCAGCTGTTCCTAAAAACATTCTCCCATTCACTGTTCCTATGCCATTTGCTCGTAGCTTTGTCAATGGCTGGAAAGAGAAGATGCAAAACCATATTAATTTGACCGAAATGCAAAAAGTATTCACTATGTTAACTTCGCATGAGCTTAAGCAAGTCTATGATATGATAATTTCTTCAGTTGCTTGAATAAGCAAATTACTTGCTTCTAGGCCAGGAAAACATAAAATTATAAGTAGCTGTTCTTGATTGAATAAATGCTTAGGTTACAAATTGCAGCTCAGCTTTCATTTCAGGCAGGCCAAACAGCACAGGATTGAATTGGAAGAAAGACAATTATAGTTAACATCTATAATAACAAATAGGCCAGCACAACAGAAAGCCTCAAATGGGCAAGTCAAGATTTCTAGAAGCATAACAACCAAGTGTTATCTTCAACAACGATCAATAAAAGGATAGTCCATCATTCATCTAATCATGCTTTTATCAAATGACATATAGCACAAGTGTGAATGATTTTGCTCCCCTTGGATGTTGATCCTTCAATGAATAAAGTCGTTTTGCATGAGGGCCATCTTTCTTGCAGAAGTAAGACCATTTTCATTAGCACAATAGCGTTTTAGCATTACCACAGTGGATCAACAGGGGCTGGCATAGGTGGTGGTCAGAAACATGTCAACAGAAGTGAGGTCAATGTAGGCTTTTCTTTACTTATGATGCCAAAAATTCAAGAGAGCATACATCAATTGAGATATTTATCATAAATGAAAGTGGGAAACATGAAAGTCAATTTTGCATTCATTAAGGAGTAAATTACCAAAGAGAAACATGTTGGTGTGGAAATTGTATCATCTTTTCTCTGCTTCAATGATTCGAATAAATTATCTACATCCAATTCCTCTGATGCAGGAGCCTCTACCAGAATAAAGACAAGAATATAGTTCATGAAGCAATTTCAAGCACCAAGTTTCCAAGCGACTATTTGTGATCCTCCTTAGCATTAGTGAATGTACACTCACCATTTGTACTTCTCTCAAGCATTATGCATCCATCTTCACCCAAGGTCACTATCACAAATCTGATGTTTGGCAATCTCAAAAGTATAGAAAGAAGTGCACTTGGAACTGATGGTGCTTCTGTCCATGCCTGCAAGTCAAAATCCCATGCATTCACTAAAGATTATCTGAGAAGCTACCATTCCAAGGCTGCAAGCAGATACATATAATTGATAGACTGGAGGTAAATTTGAACTTCCCATAATCCCATTTAAACCTCAATGTTCAAGAGATGAAATGTAGTGAAAATTGAAACAGTAAATGAATTTGTGCTTATAATGAACAAGCATGCTCAGTCAATAATAGCAGTGAAACATAAATCAAGCAATTGTTATATGGATTAACTATTTTCACAACTCCAATTAAAACTCGAAAAGCTTAAAAGATGAAAGAATTAATAAAAAGTGAAAATGAATCTGTGCTTGGTCCAAGCATGCTAAGTCAGATAGTAGTAGAACAAACACCAATTGATCATGTCATATAGATTGAGTAATAAATAGCTTCAGCAAACAAAAAACTCCTCCTCAATCCCATTCAAAGGTGAAAAGAACTTTAGTTACAGCACATAAAAATAACAAAATTACTTGACTGATGAGGAAACAGTGCAAATTTGATGCCACCTTTCAACATCTTTGTGAACATGGATCTAGAAATTACCACATTGAGACATTCTCAAAGATAAAGCAGCACACACGGCAAGATAGGTTTATATTATTTTTCTATATTATTATTATATTTTTTTGTTTAAGCAAAGCAAACAAGGTGTTTTGAAGCATTTATTGTCTGCACTCATATTTCAAAGCTGTCAAAGAGAGTCAATCATTGCAGTTATTTCATTAAAATACAAATCAACTTGCCTGTGGAAATTTTGCAGAGCATACAACATAACTAGCTAATTTCAGAAAATCGTCCAATCCTTCCCTTTTCCTTTCTGCATCAATTAAAATAGGTATATTCCTGCGAGTTGCCTGCACTGGACAAATCAACTGAGATGTGGTTGATTTCTGGTGATGCAAAAAATGAACAATGACAGCAACAAAAAGAAGGAACAAATGCAAGAATGGGAAATTACTCATTTCTAAACTGCCACAGGTATTTGCCCTAAGAGCAAACTATTGTGATAAGGGAGCTAACCATGAACCCAAAAATGTGAAGATGGACTAGGACCAACATACTTCAACATGAAGCCACAAAATTACATTAATATAAATTTATTGAGAAAGTGAAATTGCTCAACCTAATGCAGTTCCAAGAATGTAAGAATAAACAAATTGAAAAGCTAAGATAATGAACACTTACATGCTATTGAATAGAAAGTATTCAAACTAATCAAATAAGAGAGTTGCATCGACTATAATCAGACTCCTAATAGAAGAATGGTTGAATAGACAGCATTTAAAAATACAATTTACAGAGAGTAATGCCCCAAAGCAACTGGAAATGATAACCGTTACCTCTTGTGCAACAACTAAGGCTGTTTCAGGCAGCCTTACATCAAAATAGGCAAGTCTTACTCCATCCAGTGCAGAAAATAGGCTTGATTGAGACAGATCATCAGGTATCATGGGAGGATACCCAGGTGTATGGATACAAGTACGGGTTTTCCTGAAAATATCACATAATATAATTACCACATGCTAAACAACTTCCAAAATTAACCCCTTAACCAATCATTCCAAAGTCAACTACCACATTTCTACGACATTTACAAATGCGGTGCCTGCAGTGGAATTGTATCACTGGGACTTACAGAAAGAACCTCAATGCATCATGCAAGTTCTAATGGATTGAGCTAAAAAAAAAAAAAATTAGCCATTTAATGGAGAAGATTCATATTGTCAGCAGATAGACATCTAGAGTTCAATTTATCACCTCTGAGATTATTTACAAGTCTCTACAATTGGGCAAACATCATAAGGATCTAAAAATAAAAGGAGAAGCGTACTAAGATGACCAGATGACCACTGCCCCTAATTTTCTCCTCAATATTACAACTTTGATAAATCTACAATTCCAACTCAAATCCCTCTTTCTGGGATTTCACCCTTTTTTTATATGTACAGCAACATTTCGGCTCCTATTGTGTGCAAAAAACTAAGAAATAAATATAGATATTCATTAATAATTACAACCACTATCCAGATTTCTTCAAGCCTTTTAACCCCAAAAGCCATTAAAATTCCAATGATTGCATTTTCACTTTCCCCTCAGAGTCCTAAGGATTACCTGATGAAACATGAAATTTACTTGAATGCAAAACCTTAGACAACAATTAGGTAAAAAATCTTTTTTTTTTACCTAATCTGTCAATTAAAAAATTCTTTAACACCAAGAAAAAGTCTGCATCAACAGTAGAGCGACAGAGAAAGAGGGCAAATTATTCAAGCAAGGGTCCTCACGTTTGGTCGTCAACAATAACATAAGTAAACGGTGAATTACCATCCTTGGAGACCTAGAAAGAAAAAAAAAACACAAGTCAACAAATAAAGGAAGACATGAGCACAGAGCTACCTGTCAGACAAAAATGCCATTAGAGATTTAACAATAAGCTATTAATGAAACAGAAGGCGTTTTAATAGTATGCAAAATAAAAGTCAAAAACAGGCAATTTTGAATGTATCAAAAGATAGAAAAGAAGCAAAGAAAAAAGAAAAGGCAGGTTGCTGATATTTTAAGCATCGACTATGGCTTTGATCTCCCGATACAGATAGCAGTCTTTTTATAATAAAAAAGGGAAATCACCAAAAAAGTCTATGATTAAAGCCCTAGCTGGAACTTTTCGAGAACTGAAATAACAATAATGAAAGTATGATAACACAAATTCATTCTCCTTAATCAAGAAAATGATATTTAGTGCATATCACTAGAAGCTCACCACAATGAAAGAAGTATCGACACCATCGTTCTCCAGTTCCTCCAAAATACTCCTGCCTTGATTATCATCAGCAATCTAATCAAATGTTGCAATCCACAAGATTAGTAAAAGCAATAATCTCAATAATCATTCAACCAAGTATTAAACAGCTCTAAAATTAACCTTAGAAATTATCCTAGGTTTTAAGCCCAAACGAGCAGCGCAAGTCATGGCATTCCCAGCATTTCCACCTCCCTGAACCTGAAAACACTCAAAACTCTGAAAACGACACGTTTCTTATCAAATTACAAGGAAAATGAAGAAAGAATTACAGAACGAACCTTCAAGCTAGTGGTTCTGATCTTGTCGTCAGGTTCAGGATAAGAAGCGACAGCAGCTAAAAAATCGACCGAAATTCCTCCACATCCTAGCTGCTCGCATTAGCAAACACAAAATCCAGTACTAAATATCAAAAAAGAAAAAATCCAAAGCAATGACCATAGCTTCTCAAGTATCAACTGAAGTGAGATACTTACAATGATGCGGCTCTCCGGTAGAGGAAGAAGCGAATCTGACGACATTTTGACTCTGACATATGTCACAGAAATAATTATAGTCAAATGTATTTATGGAGGAAAAACGAATATATGAAGAAACGATACATGTATAACAGTAAAGCGTACGTGAAAACACGGTGGACCTGACACTGAAGTCGTAGCGTGAGGATGGTGACGATGAGAAGAGACAAGTGCACGGTGACCGTTGACGGAAAGAAGAAGAAGAAGAAGAAGAAGAAGAGGAGAGAGAGTATGTCGAATAGACATTTGCGAGGGTGGAGTGTGAGAAAAGCATTTTTCTTTTCTTTCTTTTCTGAATTGGTTCACTTCGCTTCACTTCGATGGCACATGAAAACCAGCTGTCGTTGCGAGAGATGATTGGAGATTGGAGCTGTGGCTGTGCTGGTTTTCTTTCATTGGGCCGTCGTTGTTCTCTTGGATGAGGAGAGACCATATCGTATTCCTTCCGATAAATAGCTTATGACTTTATTCGAAAGCTTTCCTTTTTGTTTAATTTTATTTATTTATTATTTATTTTCACTCGTCGTTTAAAAGACAGAAAAACAATCTAGACTTTGACATTCAACGTCCACAACGACCTTCTCCAATTGAGATTAATTATTAATAAAAGAACTCTCTTTTAGAGGTTCCTTTTATAATCATGCGAACAAATAAAAGAATACAATAATAACGTTAAATTTACGTTTCACAAAATTTAAAAAATGTTTGTTACATATTAAAAATCATATATTATGATAAAGGTATCATCTCTTTTTTTTCAACAGAAAATTTAACCAACAAAGGATGAGAAAAGGGAGAATTCAACGTCAACAATTATGACTATAGCTGCAATTATACTTTAATTTGCTCTCATCCTATAAATAAATTATAACACTCTGAACTTATCAATTTGTTTGCAATTACACTGTAATAGTAAACTAAGATTGAAATTTTGATTAAAATAATGTAAAACAATGATATTCATGCCCAAGTATTTAAATGATAAATAATATGAATAAAATATAATGAACATTTAATGCAAAAATTGAATAAGATTGAATATTTGATTTTAAAATTGAATCGATCTTAAGATGCAAAAATAATGAATAAAATATTAATTCAAATTAAGGTGTAATTGCCACTAATTGATAAGCTTAAGGTGTCAAAGATGCAAAAATCAATTTAGAGTGAAATTATAACTATTTAAAAAGTTCGGGATGAAATTGAAAGTTACGCCACAATTAGAAGTAATTTCGACCTTAGTAGGGAGAGCCAATGGTCACTATAAGTTTGAGACCATAAGAAACAATTAAACAGATATATAATACAAAGGAGTGTTAGAGCTTACATCTCCAACCTTGTGTAACAATGAATCAAGATTTTTTTCCTTTTTCCAAAATCAGAAGTATATATGTCTTTGCAAACATGTAAACCCAGATAGAATCCCGAACATCTAAACTAACATCAATCAAGACCGCTTAGAAAAGCCGAGTCCTTTGGAACTGTACACTTGGAAACCACTTTCAAAACAGATCTCACACCCAATAACCATCGTTCCAAATTCGCCTCGAAAGGAGCCCCCCGTGCTCACTCATACTTCCTCTTAATCTATAAAATGCTGGTTTACTTCGCACTGTTCTTAAAGGACCTGATCTGTTTCCCTGCCTAATAGCTAAAGACAACCGATCCCCCACCAAACTTGAAGCTGAAAATGGTCTATTTTCCATTTCTTCAAGTGGACCTGAACTGTAGTCCATTGTAATGAACGAAGAGGCCTGCCCATAAGTTAGCCGAGGTGAGATACCACCAGCATTCCACCAACTACTATCAGAAGGAGCAAGATCGCCTTTAATGTCAGAATCCATAGCAGAAGATCCCTTTTGACTACAGACGTCCCCGCAAGTCTCGTCCATGTCATTGTATATTAGTTTTAGAGCCTGAACTACTTCACCCATGAATGGTCTGTTAGTCACCTCCTGGTGAACACACATAGATGCAATGGCTGCCACCTTAGCCATGTCATCAAAGTCATAAGTTCCTGCCAAACAAGGATCCACCAACTGTTCCAATCCTTCTCTAGTGGTTAGCAATGAGCGTGCCCAAGTTACTAAATTTTCCTGTCCCGGAGGTTGGGACATGTCCACAGGTTTTCTTCCAGACAAAAGCTCAAGCAACACAACCCCATAACTATAAACATCACTCTTGACAAGCAAATGCCCTGTCATTGCATATTCAGGTGCAACATAGCTACAAAAATAAATAAATATTAAAACAAATTGAACAATTCTTATATAAAAAAAAAGAATAATTAAGACAAAATACAGTGGGTAATTTTTGAATATCAGTGCTTCTGAATTTCAAATAGTCAAACAGGACTTTTCATGGATAATTATCATTAAAATATTGATTAGAATGGCTGCCGGAAATGAAAATTTGGGATAAATCAGGCCCTTTGACCCTAGTAGATATATGATGACTTACCCAAAAGTCCCCATGACCCTGGTGGATATATGATTACTTCCTTCAGTCGCTTCTCTTGCGAGCCCAAAATCAGACACCTTAGGTGTGAAGTCCTCTTCTAGTAAAACATTACTAGCCTTGAAATCACGATGAATTACACGGGGATTAGAATCTTCATGAAGATAGGCCAATCCTCTAGCTGCTCCAAGGGCAATTTTCAACCGTGCATCCCAATCAAGAGGTCCTTTTCTTTTGTCAGGGCCTGAAACACCAGTAAAGCAAGAGAATAAAGTTTATAGTATGTTTGTTTCTGCGGAAATAGAATCAGAGACTGGGGGGCTTCCAGATAATTTGATAAAAAGATGGTAAGCATGTTTACCCAATTAATACAAGATATAATAAATAATACCGATTATGAACCGATCAGCCAACTGATATTTCAGTGTTGCTGAGGAAACATACCATGCAAGTGGGATTCAACACTGCCATTTCTAACAAGTTCATAGACCAAACATCTAGTGCGCCCTTCTATGCATATACCAATCAGTTTCACGAGATTACAGTGATGCAACCGACTCAACATCTCAACTTCTGCAATAAATTCACGGTCTCCATTCTGATTGTCCCTTGTAAGCAGTTTAACTGCAACCTCACTCCCATTTTCCATAGTCCCATGGTAAACACGGCCAAATCCCCCTTCACCCAAAATCCTCTTTGAACTGAACTTCTCTGTTGCTTTCTCAAGCTCAGCATATGGAAATGTTTTAACAGAAAGCATACAAGTAGCCATCGTTGACATGAGGGACATTGATGTGGTGCTCGCAATGCTACTAGAGAAGAAAGACCCAATGCCTACAAAACATGTAAGATCCATACTGCACTTATTTAGAGGGCATCATTAATTCATGATCCTAACATAGTAGTAGACTTTCTCATTTACTTGCTTAATTGGAAGCCTACAAAAGTAGCTATCAGAGAACACATAAAGAAAAAGGAGCAATCTAAATGTTAATAAAAATAAGATTATGAGTTTGACACTGGCATTGCAGGGATTAGCGCAATCATCCAACATTATTTCAACTAATCATATTAACCATAGTAAAAGAAAAACGTTTTCAAACATTTTATTGCAAAAGAAGCCAATCAATATATAGCAGGAAGTAGTTTGGTCACAACAGGATTGACATATAAAAAGGTCGATACGATGAACATAAACATACAAGCAAGGCACCTGCCTGCTATATGTATGAGCAAGACAACAAATATAAAAAGATGTACCAGATCTTTTGTTTATGGATGACGTAAATGCAGGACCAACAGCATTTGATGGTCTTCCAAACTTTCTCCATCTTATAAAAATGAAGACTGTTGCAATGAACACCAATAAGACAACAAATGCCGACAAAGAAATGATGGCAATTGTTCTAAGATTCATCTTCTGGTTCCTGCTAACAAAATTTGCAGTAATTGGAAGATTTCCAGCACTACCACTTGGACCACTCCCCATGTAATCTGGGTACGGCGGTGAAGAAGGAAGCCCTGATGCACCCTCTGAAGTCAGAACCATGGGATGGGAATACAAAAGTAAATTAATACATATTTAGGCAACAAATGAGGTAATTACCTGGATAAGTAATGGACATCACTTCATAATCGCCAAAAAGAGTCTTATTTATAGGCACCTTCTTATGCCAAAATCTATCATATGTCAGTATTGCAGTGGTATTATCAAATTTCTCTCCCAATGGAACCAAATTAATATCAACTACAGTTTTTCCCTGATTTTGACTATCAGCACTTGCACCCATTATTTTCACTTGACTTTGCTCCAAATATGTGCCTGCAGCAACCTCAATCTCTAGCTGGCCCATTACAGGAAAGATAGAATAAGGAGCCACATCTAAAAGAAGTTTGACTTTCATAGGAAAAACACAACCACAAGGTGAACCATAAGGAGTTGCTGTAAGTGGCTCAGTGCAAACTTGATCACAACCTGCCACAGATTCTTTTGTTAACATCAGTGAGTCATAAGTATCTGCTATAGAGAGAGAAGTAAGGTTGACATCCAAAAATTACTTTGGTCTTCAGAAGGGGATGGAGCAACCACAAGAGGTTTCACATGGTTACTGTGACGATGATGACCATGCCTTCTTGGTAAATGAGCCCCATTAGGACCAGAAGCAAATGCTGCCATGGATGATATAACATTAGCAAATGCCAGCATCACTCATATAGCAAGTCACCGCAATAATTATATGTAATACCTTGATGGGATGGAGCAAGTGCAGGTGCAACAGGAGACTTAACCATGTGCATTTGAGGTGGCTGTGATCGAGCAAACGGATAACTCCTTGAACCCAACCTTGCTGTTAGAAATAAAACAATCTCATGTGTTATTCGGAACGATCATTACTGTACAATGATCCTAAAATAAGCCTATAAAACAGAAAAGATTGACTTGATGATTCCTAGGCTGCAAATTATGAATTTTGTCAAATAAACATTTCCTCACAAATCAGTAAGGGATTAGCAAACCTCCACTCCTCTTGACTCAAGAAGATATAAATTAAGTACCAAGAGAGAGAGGGATGTCATGAGTAAGTGCATCAAGTGGACAAAAAATGGAAAAGGTGAAAAGATTCGAATCATTTAGTTGATCCTATTATTGATAAGGAGTGCCAATCTATTTTTCACTTTCTGTTATCTACCAATGAGGAGTGTGCCTCATCCAAATGATTTGTTAACATTTCCTTTTTACCACATAATCATACCATAACCCAATCAGATTAGATGTTTTATATTATGCACAAAACATTCATGAGTAAATGATTTTCAGCATGCACATTATAGCCTGTTAATGTCCAAGCAAGCGATTTGAATATAATTAATACAGGAGAGCTCTAACCTATTAAAAAAAAAAAGTTACAAGTAATTTAAAACAGGTAATGCCCTATATAGAAAGCTATACTAGGATATCAAAAAAATCTTCTTCTTTTTTAATACATGATACAAAATGATGCATTGTTTCACATGTGCAACATAAACGAATCACTAGCTGACTCACTGAAAAGGGAAGTTGCCATTTCAAAGGAATAATAATACAATCCAGTAAAGCAGATTATAAATAGATTTCCAAGATTTCGTGCCTTCTGGTTTCCCTTTTATTATAAGGTACTAATTGTTAACAAAAGGGTTTTATTATAATCATTTTACTAGAGAACAGCGAGTGTAAGACCTGAATCTTCAACAAAAGATGTCCCATTTACTGACTAGCAAGGGAACCAATCCACCAGGACGTGGTTATAAAAGTAAGAGCCCCCTCTTACACCTCCAGGCTCCAGTGATAGGTTTCTGGCTTCACGCACTTGGTAGGCTAGAGGTGGGCTCATCAAGCAGTGTGTTATCTCGTCAACCATGTGCAAGACGTAAGCAGGGAGAAAAAGTATTAAAACTCACTTTTTGACATGAAAGTTCAATCACCTCCAAAAATACCCTTATCTCTTTCCTCATAAAATATCTTAGACAGAACAATTTGAAATGTTCCAGAAATAGTAAAAATTTAGAAAATATATAAATTTGGAGATCTCCACAATGAAAGGACAAAAAATTGGTATTGAAGGAACAAGGAATAATTCCCAAAGAACGACAATAAGGAACCTTGATGGCATTCCTTAACCAGCATTTCTAACATCTCTCGCATGATGGTTGTTAGATAAGTTTATGGTATGGTACAGAACCAAAAACCCTTACAAGCCGCATCCAATAAGCATGCATGGGATTTAAATTAATACAACATCCCAGCTTCAGCTTTTTGAATCAAGTTTACAACACCAAGGAATCATCGGAAAAAATTATAGAAGAAAAGATCTTCTTTCGTCTATATTAATCCAAATTTGTAACTTTACCATGTTCCGCCAAAATTTCCTTTGTAGATAATTGCAAATCTGGCTGAAGAGAAGGAGACAAGTGTATATGCTGATATTGGTGCCCTGAAAAAATGAGAAGTAAAAAATGTCAATTTTTATTAATGAGGCAAACTACAAAAACCTTGTGATTGCCATTTGTGGCTCTTTTTAATAGAAATGATACTGGTAATGGTAAGTGCTGCGTCATAACCGTAACAAGTCATGCAAAACAAAAAAAAGATAATAAAAAATTTAACAAATGGAGGAAATCAAATATGATCTTCATTCAAATCCAATGAAGAGACCAAAAGGAGAAAAAGGTTTTGATTTTATTGTTTTAGTTTAAGAGGGTAGCAGCAAGTTCAATTTGTATTGAATTCGTTAAAAATAAAACAAATTTCCCTTTTGGTAACCTTCAAGCATTTGAGATGTCATAACCAAACATCTCCTCAATACAAAGCTGTGAAGAGAGTTTCGTGCATAAATCTAAGCTTTAAATAAACCAGGGAGTTGTAGTTAAAACTTGGACTTAGAAATAATGAAAACCAATATACCAACTGAACCATCCAACAAAAATCTCAATGGACAATCAAGAAACTTTGACGACATGAACAAATGACACCAATGCTCAATGCTCACTGGAAAAATGGCATGAAGAAATAAACTACAAAAATGGCCCTACCACATTTAGTCCCAAAAGTAAGCTACAGTTTGTTATTTTGCTTCAATTTAGAGGCAATCCATACAATCCACTGCTATCTTATTATGTATTCATATTATTTTTCATTACCGCAGGTATCAAGCTCAAACCCTTCCTTTATTATTCGTCATCCAAAAACAGAAAATGAATGTACACGCATAATGTAAACAAGCATTCAATTGCACAAAAATAGGTATTTCATTGGCATTTCTTGAGACTGAAGACAATTGAACATTAGAAACAAAAATGTCAACTAACACTTTGTCTAATCGCACCTATCTAACTTTTGCACAAGCAAAATCACCAAAAAAATGCTTCGGCGACAGACAAAATAAGCTAAAATAACATTTGCTTCATATTGACACCCAAAGATTAACCTCCATAATTCTCGAAGAAAGCTAGAACTAATCCTCTCACGAAACGTAGAGAGAAATATAAGAAATTCAAGTCAATACTTCAACTGAGAATCTCAAAAATTACCTAAACAAGTAAAAACAAAGGTAAGGAAGCAAAGAAGAAGTAGCTTCAAGGATAGCATCTTCACTCAAGGCAAACCAGAATCTACAACAACCATTGTCAGAAACCAAGACCTTGAAGCTCAACAGCAACCAAGTCAGAGATCCACCGAAAGTTCCTAGGGTTCCAGCACCGCCGGCGAACCGCTCCATTGCATTCTGTAGTCACATTGAAAGATTGCATAGTTGAGAGTAAACAGCAATGAGCGTTCACCGGCAAAAAGTAAACCCTAGGAGAGAGAAAAGTTACACAATGCGCGTGCGTGAGGTTGCAGATCCATAAAATGCGCTTAAAGATCTAAAAAACAAAAAAGTCACATACAGATACACTCATATACACAAACATACACATACACTTCTCTCTCCCTATCTATAAGTTAAACCAGAGTCCGTGTTAAAAGAGACAAAAAGGAAGGAGAAGATAGAAAAAGTTGAAATGAACTTTGATTATAAGAGTGAGAATTTAGTTGAAGCAGTAGAGAGAGACTGTGTTAGAGAAGGGTAGGAAGGAAAGAAAGAGAGCCTTTATTGCTAGTGTAGTATGGTAATGTGTTGCTATAGCAAATACACGCTGCGTTTGGAAAAATGATGATGGTTGTCTGCTACACGCTCGTTTTAGGCGAGTGAACATGACGCTCACGTTAAACGACAATTTAGGAGCCGTTTCTTGTTGTCGTCATTTGGAAACCGTTTTCCGTTTAGATTAATTCAAAATGGGGTCTTTTCTTTCCTTCTCTACTTTGACAATATGCGGGAAAGATTAGGGTTAAGCTTTATATTAAATTAATTATAAACACTATTTTAGTTCAAACGTATAATATTTTTAATTATAAAAAAAACAAAACATTAATATCTTTTTAATAAACTTTTTATTTGATTTGTGTATAGAACTACCTGTACACTAAATTAGGCAAAAAAAACTCCATATGATATAAACAAGTCTTTTTTTTAAGTATTTAGGAGGAAAATTCGAATTTAAATTTATTATTGGATCGTATATGTATTTATCATTAGCCTATATCTGAGCGTGCGATATAAACAAATCTCTAAGTGCAAGTTTCTTCTAATAAATACTACTCTACTTTAAGAATGTATAATTTAAATAGTTAAATCATAATCTTTACTTAATTTTTTTTTATTAACATATTTTTCTAATTTTTCTAAACTATATGTCTTAATTATTTTTGTATTTCAAGATTGATTAACCATATTAGTAATATATTTATTAATAAAAATACATATTAAATAAAAAGACAAATATAAAATTATAAAATTCAATATCTTTTAAAAAGAAAAATTAAACTATAATTTAAGAGAATCCAAAAAATTAATCTATTTTTATACAACAAAAATTATATACCTGACTTTTTTATTTTTACTATCAAAAAGTAATAAAAAAAATCTAAAATTAAGTTTCAATCAAAAATGTAAAACTTCTTACTTATCTATATCTATCTATCTATATTGTATATAAAAGTAAGAATAGAAGAATGATGAGATTTTCGATATTATTATTGTAAAATTTAAAATATTTTAAAATGACATTACTAATAGCCAATTAAAAATTTTAACCTAAGTATATAGATAATTAAGTATTTTTAAAATTTAAAATTTTTATTTTTATTATTTTATTATTTCTAATAACTTTACATTCTTATCCTATTGTTAAAATATATTTATTTACTAAAAGAAATTATTAACAAAATATGTAAGTGAATTATAAAGTGTATAATAAAAGCTACATGATGATTTTCAAATTAGATAAATAAAGTGCAAACATATTAAAGGATGTGATAGAAAAATGCAATGTAAATTTTGATTATAACTTTAGCAACAGATGAAAAAATCCAATGGAGGCATTATAGAATAGGGTAAACTTCTCTTAATATCTTTCGAGCAAGAGCTAAAGTAGCTCCAAAAAATTATGTTATTACACCTAATTCAAAAGGATTTAACTCTTATTGAATTGATGAAAAAGAGAATATTTATTATCTAACCTGTTTGTTTGTGAGAAAAAAATCATGAACATGAGGAAGAAACATTTTACTAGTTATATCACCTGTGATTGTCTGAATTTTGATACTCATTATTCAAATAGTTCGAATTCCAATAACTATAAAAAGAACTTTATAGTTCATTCAGAAAAGAAATATCTATTTCAATATGAAAAACTTGATTTTTAATGTTACTAACCCATTTATAAAACCAACCCTCAACCACATAAGAAAAACACCAATTTAGGTTATAACTTTAGAAATGGAAAAAATTTCATTACTAACACATAGAACCCTTTGTTAACTCTTAGCAATGGAAAAATAATAAAATAAAATTTATTAATTAATAAAAATAATATGACTAAGGAAATTAATACAATTAATCTAATTAAAATTTTTTATATAAATTTAATCAATAAATAAAATTAAAATTTTCTAATTAAAGGTTCCATCTCTTTAAGATATTTTATAACAATGCTATTCAGGAAGGAAAATTTGTAAGCTTATAATTATTCATGATTACTAAATAATTATAATTAATCTATAAGTCTATAAATCTAAATTAAAATATCTATATATTAAAATTATTATATCAATTTATAAATAGAAAGAAAATTAAAATTATACTTACCACAATAAAAAGACATAATTGCAAATTCAATAATTTGAAATTAGTAAAAATTTAATGTAACAATTATTGATAGTTAAAAGCGATAAGTTTTTTATAGTCGAAAGCAATAAATTATTGATATCCAAAAGCAATTAAAAATATATATATAGTGGTATGATAAGCCGAATTTCTAATTTGAATGAGGTTGAAAATATAATATTAATATAATAAAAATAATAAATTGATATCATAATTAGAATATATTTAGTAATAATATTTTTTTTCAATTTATAAATTTAACAGTGCGTTTTAGGAATCCAACGTTCCTCTCATTCGTATTTATATATATATATTATAGATAAATTTATTATATGTTTACTCGAGCCTTACAAGTTGAACTCAAGTCTTGGATTGAACTTGAGTTTTCATTGAGCCAAGCTCAAATCTAAAATTCTCAAATTCATTGAACTCTAAAACAAATTAAATTCTATCGAGTCGATTTTCGAGTTTGCAAATTTGTGGTCCACTTAGTTCATTTACATCTCCTATCTTCTACCTAGTAGGGTTGAATGTAATCTTCCGATGTTGACCTATCTCTACACTCAATTTACAAATCTTCTTTTTATAAGTGAGTTATTGGATGAAGTGTTTGATTTTTTTATTTTTTAGTATTATTTTGATGTCTAAATGAAAATATTTATAATTGAGTATTGAACTATTAAAAAAGTTATAATAATGCATTTTATTAGATTATATTGTCTGAAAATTAAAATGAACCATTTACTTTATAAATGATATTCATTATAAATATTCATTCAATTCATTTTTTTTATTCTAATAGTAAATTTATGAGATATGTTTGATTTTACGTTAAGAAATTTTGGCTAAAAGCATTTAATTGTATAAAAACTATTAGTCTAAACACTTAATTGTAAATTATTTTTGTTCGAATATCAAAATTAAAAATTAAAAAGTTTAATATTGCAAATATAATTAATCCGTTACTGAATAAATCAACATGTCATTCACTTCAATTTTAGCTCAAAAGAGATGAATTTATTGAAAATAAGTAGAAAAGATAAAGACAACATTAGAAAATAGCATTTTTGTCTAAAATAAAATTAGGAAGTTTAATTCTCTTTTCAACCACAATATGTAAAGGTTACTGTCCAAAAATAAGCTTTCGAGGAATGATATGTAGAATTTATTGTTGGTAAAAATGCTGATGGTAATATCATTATTATGGTATATATATTGAATGCAACAATAGAGAAGAAACCAAGAAACCGCAGCGTTCCTTCCAGGGAATGAACAAAACGACAGCGTTATTATTGTTTACGTCGATCGGTTATTTTGGAATTCATTTTCAGGTTTATAGCCTTTCTTTCTTCTTTTCTTTTCTTTTTCCTTTTTATTTTTTTTCTCCATTCTCCTGTAATTACCCGTATAATTCAGGTTTCGAATCAACAACAGCACGGCTCTTTCTATCTTCTCGTACGGATCATTACTTCCACAATCTAATCTCATCACCACCTGCAACAAATCTCACTTTTACTATCCATTTTTTCAATTTCTGGTCAGCTCTTTTCCTTCTCTTATTTCTCAATTATTTCTTGCTTTATTTTTGTACCCATTTTTCACTGTAACTGTCTACTAGAACTTGAAATTCTGTTGTCGTTCCTTTAGCTGTTTATAACTATATGTGTGTGTATGTATTGCCCTTAATCTTTCAGTTGGATACACTGTTTAATAGTACTTTATTTGTTAAATTTTTCGAATAATCACTTCGAAGGTTTCTTGTGCGGAGGTTTTGTGGGTTCTCTTTTATGAATCTATGATGCTAAATTTTCGCACTTGGCAGTTGTTTCTTTTGTATTGATGATTTCTGCATCTGGGTCTTGGGTTATTTGGTGAATATCATATTTTCTTGTGTTGAAGGCATGCCCGGAAAGTTGGGATTCCACCCATTGACAGAGACTTGGATGTGAATATTCATGGAGAGTGAAGGAAATGGGAATTTATGATCGTAGAAACAGAGAAAGCTCATTACAGCGTGCAAAGAATTTTGAAAATACTATGGATATAAAGATTGGATCAAAAGGTTTGATAAAAAGACACGAATTTGTAAGAGTTATAATTCAGAGTCTTTATTCTTTGGGTTATAGAAAGTCTGCTTCTTGTTTGGAATCAGAATCTGGGATTTCATATAAATCCTTGGATTTTGAATTGATGGAATCACAAATACTAGAAGGAAATTGGAATGGCTGTATTAATACTCTTAGTGCAATAAAGGAGTTGGTGGATGAGACGCGAGCTTCAGCTTTGTTCCTTGTGTTTAAGCAATGTTTGTTAGAGTGCTTGAGTTGTGGGAATGACTCAATGGCTCTGTCTGTATTGCGGAAACAGGTTCCTGCATTACAACTAGGCAGGGAGAATATTCGGGATCTTGCTTTTAGTCTCCTTTGCTTGAAGGAGATGGACCTTGGTAACAAAGATGAAAATTTCATCTTCGAGCTGCGAAAAAGGTTGCTGATGGAGTTGGAAAAATTGCTTCCTCCTCCAATAGTGCTGCCTGAAAGAAGGTTGGAACATTTAGTTGAAACTACTGTCACAGCTCAAGTCGATTCATGTATGTATCATAATTCACCAGAGGCAGTTTCACTCTATGAGGACCATTGCTGTACAAGAGAACAGATCCCTACAGAGACCATTCAGGTTTGCTTCTTTCTGCCCTTAGAATTGTTGCTTCTCTGAAATATTGTACATTCTTACTTTCTTGTAAAAACTGGTAATTATCAGCTTTACATATTTGAACATGGGCAATGGTGGGTTGTATAAGTCATTTAGCTATTTAGATGCAATATGGACATAGGACAGCTTTTTGAATTTAGCCTAGGGCTTACAAAAGAGCAGAATTAGGCCTTAAATTTTAAAGAGTAGAAGTAGGCCTTAAATTTTAACTTGGCAGGTCTGATTTTCTTTAGAATAGATAGTGGAAAAATTAAGAAAATTATAATAAACTACTAGCACCAGAACAATAGGATCTAGGCTCTCTCCTATCAAGAAATCATAACTCTTCCTAGGATTACAATTGCATCTCATGAATCAGAAATAAAAGCATAAATTGCTGAAATTTTAGTACTGAAAAATTGTGATTAAAAAAGCATCACAAACATGGATATTTATAGACCAAAGTATTCCTAAACCTTGATAGACTTGTCATTGTTGTTAATCTTTTAAAGGGTGTCCCATGCATGTTGTACGCTTTGGGGAGGGTTAAATGCATTCACCTTTCCCCTAGCTTTGCAAGGAATGGTTGTGAATTGCAGGTTATCCTGAAGTAACCTGACTGTTACACCCAAGTTTACCTTTGTGCCTAATCTTTAATTGAAAAGGAAGAGGGTTAAAAAAAAGGCAGCAGGACATACAAATGAAAGTGGTGGAGCGTAACTAAGAATGAACTTGTTCTTGCAACTTTAATTCATCATCCATATATGAATATACAACTTTTGTTACCTACTGGGAGCTTACACATTAGTGTGATTCTTTTTCAATTGGTGAGGAGCCATTGAGTAAATATGTGTTGTTTAAGGCTGTCACCTGAATTTATCCGCCCTTCTTAAGTGGCCTTTGGAGTTGGATATTGGCATCGTATATTCCTGATTAAATTTTTTATATTGATGATGATTAATATTTTAATTAATTTAAAAGCCTCAGTAAAGCTGTGTTGTTATGGTAGCCATCTTTTTACAATAAAACCACACAGGGATGCCCTTTGGTTTTTCCTTTCCAACAGTGGAAACTGCCCTTTTTATTTTTCTATTTTGGTGATTGGTTTGGGGTAGAGGCTGCTAGTTATGGTCTCCAAGAACAGAATGGTATGGTACATATCATGGTTACTTGGAAATGATGTATCTAGAATGACTCAGCAGTCCTTGAAACTGATGGGTCCTTTAAACGCCTCATATGACAGGAATCTATTAACGTGCTTATGCATTATGTGACAAATTGTTATTAATTATGAGAAAATGTGATTGGTATGCGATGATATAAATTAACTCATCCAAGCCATAATCTCGTGGACTTTCTAGATAATTTTTCTCCTTAGTTTATCAATATCCATAGAATGTTCCACTGCTGTAAAATCCTTCTGCAGCACTTGACTCCAATATTTTAGTTGCACTTGACTCCAATGTTTGAGCTGCATATTTCCTGGGTTGTCCATTCCAAAATTTTGCTATTATGTATGATTAAAGAAACATGTTACCCTTGTTGTCTTTTCTTTTCTTTTTTCTTTTTTATATCAATATCCATAGAATGGTCCACTGCTGTAAAATCCTTCTGCAGCACTTGACTCCAATATTTTAGTTGCACTTGACTCCAATGTTTGAGTTGCATATTTCCTGGGTTGTCCATTCCAAAATTTTGCTATTGTGTATGATTAAAGAAACATGTTAACCTTGTTGTCTGTTTCTCTCTCTCTCTCTCTCTCTTTTTCTTCTTTTTTGCAGATTTTGACTCAGCATGAGAATGAGGTCTGGTTTGTACAGTTCTCTAATAATGGGGAGTACCTAGCCTCTTCATCAAGCGATTGCACAGCCATCATATGGAAGGTACTTTATGATACTCTATGGTATTGTTTTGGAAGTATCGGAGCCAGAAAATATTTTCTTTCTTGATAAAACCTTTATTTCTGATATGAGAATTTAAAATGTTAGTTATCTACATGAAACAAGAAAAAGTAATTAAATTGTCTGTCTAATCTAAATAAGAATCACAGTCAAATGCTTGATTAGAAAAGAAAACTGTAGAATTTCCCTCGTGCTTTTTCTAAGTTGAGCAGCTGTTAGTTTTGCAACTGGTTTTTTGGCTGTGGTCATGGCTATTCAATCACTAATCGTCCTTGCAGTTATCTTCATATATTCAACCAATGTTTAAGACTCGCAGGTTCACATTTTTGCGCTATCTTGAGTTGATTTGGGTTTATGCTTGAATATTTAACTATGATAGCTGGTGGAAAATTGTGCGAACCAACTTGAAAGTGATTCAATTGGCTCTCTTAATTTTATAGTTCTCAATTTCTTGTACTAGGTACTAGAAGATGGGAAGCTGACATTTCAACGCACATTACGAAGCCACCAAAACCCGGTATCCTTTGTGGCATGGAGCCCTGATGATACAAAGTTGCTAACATGTGGAAATTTGGAGGTGCTCAAGTTGTGGGATGTGGAAACAGGTACATGCAAGCATACATTTGGGGATCATGGCTTCATTGTTAGCTCATGTGCTTGGTTTCCCGACTCAAAGCGACTTGTGTGTGGCAGTTCCGACCCTGAGAAGGGCATATGCATGTGGGACTCTGATGGCAACGAGATAAAAGCATGGAGGGGCACAAGGATGCCTAAGGTTTTGGATCTTGCTGTGACACCAGATGGGGAACATCTCATCAGTGTATTTTCTGATAAGGACATTCGGATATTCAATTTGGTGACAAATGCTGAACGAGTCATCTCTGAGGAGCACCCAATCACCTCCCTGTCAGTTTCCATTGATAGCAAGTTCTTTATAGTCAATCTTAACAGCCAAGAGATTCATCTGTGGGATCTGGCTGGAAAACAGGAGAAGGCATTAAAATATATGGGCCACAAACAGCACAAGTATGTCATACGCTCCTGCTTTGGTGGATTGAATAGCTCATTCATTGCCAGTGGCAGTGAGAATTCACAGGTTTGCCTCTTTATCCAACGTGAATTTTTCTCATTATGGCAGAATTACACCTGCAAAAGCAAATTTGTTTATTTCCAAAATAATGAAAAACTTGAACTAGATCAAACGTCTTAGCAGGTGTACATTTGGAACAGGCGAATACCTATGCCGATTGAGGTCTTATCTGGCCATTTAATGACGGTGAACTGTGTGAGCTGGAACCCTAGAAGGCATCAAATGCTGGCATCGGCAAGTGATGATCAAACGATCCGTATATGGGGACCCAGACCCAGCCAATCCAAGAATAATACTGCCTGAGAAGCACATTTGAAAAAACAAACTATTAAGCTTTTGAGCCTTGAATGTATAGCACATATTATAATCAATTTGTTATTCTTTTATAGGTTTTGTAAATAGGTGGCTTCTTGTTGCCCCCTTCTCAGTTTTGGAACAGTTCCTTCCCCTCTGTAAATGTATATCTCCATTCCACTCCACTCCACTGTAGGCATCTTGCAACTTTTATTTTCATTAGACGTTTTGAAATGGTATGTGCAATAAATATTCAAGAACGTCATTTTGATATACACACTTTTTTCCCCTTTTTTCAGATGGTAACTTGGATCAACTCCGTTTTACCAATTTATCCAGTGGCTGTGGCGCCGCGCCATTGCCGTCTAAGTAAGGACTTGATTGATCCAAAATTTTGAGTTTAGGAGTTTAATTGAGCCAATTTACAGTGTAGGGACCAAATTGAACCTTTTTTTGGCTGAATTCATGCGCTAAATTGGCTTTTATATTATATTCAACCATTAAATCGAATTTTAATTAAGTTCTAAATCTTGATGGTTGATGTCATATGGAGGTTGATGTCATTTGCCCCACCAGTGGTTGTAAGGCAAAATCTATTAGTATGAAGGAGGAGTTGTATTGGATGGTGAGGTGTAATGGAAAATATGGCTAATTGGTTTTTAATGGTTGTTCAAAGAAGCTCTTTGGATGATCAAGTTACCATCTTTCACATAGCTTAGGAATTATGGTGGCTGCAGAACTAAAGGATTTGGCATCAAAATTCACCGAGTGAGGTAGTGGTTTTTGGAAGGGCAATGCAATTTAGGAATGAGTGGATACACATTCTGGCTAGTCGGGTTTTGCAGTTGCATGGTAATCTTCATCAACCTGCTATGTTAAAATGGGTCCCTCCTATTGCCAATAGACCCAAGCTAATTGTTGATGCAGCTTTATTGTTAGAGTCATGATCTGCTGGACGTGGTGGGATCTTAAGAGATCATGTGGGTGGTTGTCTGGGAGGGGGAATGATGGCCCTTGCTTCTGTGACTAATGCATTGATGGCAGAAACTTTGGGTTTTAGAGAAGCATTAAGTTGGTTAAAAAGGAAGGGTTGGATAGTGGGAATTGATATTGAGTTGGATTATCAGTTAATGGTCCAAACTTTTCAAAGTGTTTCTCGTGACATTTCTTATTTTAGTTACATTCTTCATTATTATAAAACTCTTTTAAACGAGTTTTCATCATTTTTCTGTGTCTTTAGTTAAAAAACCATCGAACTAGATAGCTCATTCATTAGCTCGAGCTTCTGTTTTTTTGTCTGGTCTAGTGGATTGGAAATTTAACCATTTTTATTTTATTTTTGACGTATTAATTTTTTATTTGATTACTTAATATATAAAGTCAATTTTAAATTAAAAAAATTGAAACATATTATTATTATTATTATTATTTTAATGAAGATAAATTACTAGATAAATATTTTATCCATAAAAAACTAGTACTGAGATTAATTATAAAATACAAATAAAGTTGCCAATATTTTCACAAAACATTTGGATATAATTTTTTTTTCTTACTCTTTCGGAACATATTATTACAACATAGTATCTATATAAATATATAAAAAGTTGAATCATTAAAATTTACGTGGCCTCATTTTAGAGTATTATATTACTTATGTGACAATATTAATTTATTGAGTTGGAAATAATTTTTATATTTTAAAAAATTATATTTAATAGAGAATTTAATTACCATAGTTAATAATATTTTAATTTTTAAATAATTAATAAAATTAATAATATCATTAGCATGTTAAAATTTTTTCACTTTTTTTAAATAATTAATAATATCATTAATATTTATTTATTTATTTTCTGTCATATTTTTATGAAACCCATATAGACTACTTTCATAATATTTTAAAGATGTGAGCTTGATTAGTGCAGTGATGATGATATAATGATGAAATATATTCAGTGATGACGATATAATGATGAAATATATTCAGTTTTGATGATCAATTAATATATGATAAAAGCATTTTGTTGATTGTTATTATAATTAAATGTTTATTTTTATTTAATGCATTGTCACATAAATTATAAAGTTCACTTTTTCACAGTACTTTTTTTAATTAAATTAAAATTAAAATTCATTTTTTAATGTCATTATGTGTAAAATAGAGAAATATTTTTAAATTTAGGCAAACTTTGATGAATTTTTCTTTTTAACTTTTAATATTTATTGGATTTATACTCAGATTTTAGATTATTTACTTAAACTAAATTCAATAATAACTTATATTTATATAAATTACTTTAAAATCTATTAAAATATTTATGGAAAACAAAAATTTCAACATGAATTATAAACTTAATTTATAATTTGTTGATGCCTTTTGCAAGAATCTAGAAAAGAAATTATTTTTTATTTTATTTTTTAAAAAAATTGATAAATATAATATATTTGATATATGGATCCGGAAAAATAATTATTTATTATAATAAAAATAACATTTTTATTTTTAAATATTATATAACATCCGGACGGAAGACGACTAGTTACTATTTAATTTTTAGGTTCTCTTTTATTTATGTAAGAGCTAATTTGCTGTCTTAACTCAAATATTTTATTTTATATCATAAAATATTCGAGGAAATTAGTGTTTCGAAACACTAAATATTACGTGAAAAAATTATTATCAAACATAATTTCAATGAACAAATTGGAACCTAAAATATCTTTTACTTACATTTAAAAAAATAGTATTATTTATTTTTCAAGAAATTGGATTATGATTGAACGAGAAATTAATAAAAATAAATTGTATTCTCAAACGAATTTTACTGTTAAAATTAAAGATTTAAAATTTAAATTAATTATAATTAAAAAATTTTTATCTGAATATTATCTTCAGCTTTAATGTATAGTTAGAGATATTATTTGAATACACGAATCGGCTCAAACCATATCCTGAAAAAATGAGAACATGGAAAAATTTGATATATAAAGTTAGGCAGTTAAATTATGATAACATAAAAAAAAAAGAAGAAAATCTATGATTTATTATTTTTAACTAGAGAACATAAAAAAGCGCGTTAGTAATTTAACTTTCGAAAAGGGTGTATTAGTCAAGACTCATGAAAAATAAAAGAGAAAAAAAAAAAGGAAAAAAAAATCATAGTATTGGTATCTTTCAATTAATCGAAATTCCAACCTGAGTCCAGCATAAGCTCCTGGTTTAGGTTTTGTAACAATTTCAAATCCAAAATCGACACAGACACAAAACACACGCACCTTTTCTCTCTTTTATCTAGACTCGATCGATCCTTCTTCTTCTTCTTCTCAATCTGAATCGACCAATTAGGGTTCCAAAATGTTACTCTCTTCATTCCTCTAACATCGGCGACCATTTTAAGTTTATAATTAACGTTTTTCTTTTGGGTTTAAATTGTGAACTTTATGAGCTTGAATTGTGAAAATAAGGAAATGACTGGCCGTCGTTCCTTATCGCGCGATCGAAATTCGGTTCAATCTCGTGCTTCCAGTAATTCTCTTCGAAGGTTAGACGTTTTATATCTTTTGTGATTCGATTGGTAGATTGAGGCGATGCTTTGTAATTCCAATTGAATTAGCTTCTTGATTTTATTCATATTTGATTCGGATTAATGATCAGTAGATTTACTCAGAACAAGTATATGATTTACTATTTGTAATTGTAATTTCACTTGATTGAATCTCAAGTCCTAGGATTAGCTTTGATTTGAATTATGAATTTCGTCAATTGCAGGTAATCTGATTTTCTGTTATTGTGTGCTTTTGGTTTTCATTTATCTTCCAGTGGTAGAAATGCATTTTGTTTGTTAGTACGGAGAGAGATTTGCCCCAGTACAAAGCATGTACAGAAGAGGCAGTGGGCCGATGCTT
Organism: Jatropha multifida; assembly: GCA_948099535.1. Lineage (NCBI taxonomy): Eukaryota > Viridiplantae > Streptophyta > Magnoliopsida > Malpighiales > Euphorbiaceae > Jatropha > Jatropha multifida. Next base: position 106,136 of record CANUEX010188077.1, on the reverse strand, counting down.
CTCAATGGAATGCTAATTCATCATCTGTGCCTAAAACTGAACCGGCTGGAGATGCAAAACAGGGTCTTATTTCATGGTATTTGGTGCTTCACTTATTGGTTTTCTTTCATTTGTTAGTTTATTCACTCGTTTATATTTTATAGGGTTGAGGCAGAGTCATTGCGGCATTTATCTGCCAAGTATTGTCCTTTGGTGCCTCCTCCAAGGTCAACTATTGCAGCAGCATTTAGTCCTGACGGGAGAACACTTGCTTCAACTCAGTAAGTTTTCCTACTATCTTTTGTTTTGTTATCTAGGCATCAATATATGATTGTAGTTAACTTGATCTTGATTCATACAGCGGCGATCACACTGTAAAGATAATTGATTGTCAAACGGGAAACTGCTTAAAGGTGTTAAGTGGTCATCGGAGGACTCCTTGGGTGGTGAGTTGGAATGCAGATTTTGCCAAGCAAAGCACTTGTTAGTTGTTGATTTGCTTGGTTGTTTCCATTTCTGACCAGTAACTTAGCAAACTGGATAATATCCGCATCTTTCTCAGGGGAACTTCTTGTTCAATGATAAGCTTATTTCAGTTATTTTACATAGGCTAAATATAACTTTTCAATATTTTGCTCCATTTATAACTTTATCTTCCTTAAAAGTCATTTTAGCTCATTTTACAGGTTAGGTTCCACCCATTGCATCCTGAAATTCTTGCAAGTGGGAGCTTGGATTATGAGGTTCGCTTATGGGATGCAAACACAGCAGAGTGTATAGGATCTCGTGATTTCTGTAATTTCATTTCTGACTCCTATTTTGGTTACTATTGTGTAATTATTTTTCCCATATATTCAAGCTGTGTACGACATGGGCTGGACCTGATTTTTCTTTATGCGTTTACCCTCATAGATCGTCCCATTGCTTCCATCGCTTTCCATGCTGAAGGTGAATTGCTTGCAGTTGCATCAGGACACAAGGTTTTGAGTCTCACCCTCTCTTGTAGTTAGTCTTTACTTGCTTTTTACTTGCTTGAATCTTTTCCTATCCTGTCATTGCGTGAAAGATTGTAGACATTAATTTGTATTTAATGTAATATTGGCATTTGATATCATGTGCTAGCTGTACATATGGCACTACAATAAGCGAGGGGAGGCTTCCTCACCAACCATTGTATTGAAGACAAGGCGTTCTCTTCGAGCAGTGCATTTTCACCCACATGCTGCTCCATTTCTGTTGACTGCTGAGGTGAATAATTCAAAGGGCATTTAATTGACTGTTTTACTCTTGCTATCGTGTAGATTACATTATTGGACTGATATGCAGGTCAATGATCTTGACTCTTCAGATTCCTCAATGACGCGAGCAACATCTCCGGGTTATCTAAAATACCCTCCTCCAGCAGTTTTTGTGACAAATGTACAGTCCAGTGATCGTGTTAGTTTGGCTACGGAACTACCTCTCATGTCCTTGCCTTTCTTGTTAATGCCTCCATTCTCTGTAGATGATACTAGAACAGATGCTAATAGACAGGTCAGTCCAATGACAATGCAGATAGAGTCTTCCGGTTCAAGGCAGTTGCAAAGAGATGCAAATGCAGTAGACAAGTATGACACCTTAGTGTCTCCCATGGAGACATTTCCTGCTGTTCCTTCTAGTTCATATCACAGTACAGAAGGTACATTGAGCAATGTTTTTCATACTGGAATAGGAAGTGGTGTTTCTGAGACAACAGTGGATGCCATGGAGACTGATGAAATGCAGCCTATGGGGGGGAACTTGCAAGGAAGCTATACCGATCCAGAAACTTCTGGCGGTGGTAGTAGTGCAGTCGGTGGTGTGTCTGGAAATATTTCTGTTAGACAGCATTCCACGGAGTTGGGACAACTTCATCAATACTTACCTTCTAGAGACCCAACTTGGTGGGAGCTACGCTTTTTGCAAGGATGGTTAATGGGCCAAAGCCAAGCTGGTGTTCCATCAACTCTTCCTCTTAATAGCGGTGGTCGTGAATATTTACCGCAATATACAGGTTCCTCTTCAACATCTTATTTACCTGGTAACAGTGTGGAGGCTCCAGCGGCTAATTTAGCAAATCCTACCAGTACTAGCCTGTCTGGGGTTTCTGGGAGATCTGGCTTGCAACATCAAATTTCACGTTTCCGCTCCTCTGGGGAGAGTATAGCTCCCATGAATATGCAAAATGATGGTATTGACAACCAGCCCATATTTAACAGAATTCAGTCTGAAATTGCCACATCACTGGCAGCTGCTGCTGCAGAGTTGCCTTGTACTGTAAAGCTCAGGGTATGGTCACATGATATAGAACGCCCTTGTGCACCACTCAATGCCGAAAGGTGTCGTTTAACCATACCTCATGCTGTCTTATGTAGGTATGTGGAATGTTATGATTTCCCTAACAGAATCTTTTATTACCTAACCAAAATATCATAATGTTTCAATTATTTGTGTATTGGTATTAAAAATTGATCTTGGGACAAGCATAGCTAGGGTGTTTTCTAGGTTCTTTGATGTTTGAACATCTATGTAATCATATCTCTTCATGAATTTGTTTTCGAGATGTATAAATTTCAAAATGGTCAAGTCTTATGGCGTTTTGTTACAAGAATCCTTTAGGCTAGCCTTTCATTATGTTTACTTTGCCAATATTGTTTGCAATTGTGTGCGCAGTGAAATGGGTGCTCATTTTTCACCTTGTGGAAGATATTTAGCTGCCTGTGTTGCTTGCATGCTTCCTAACATGGAAGCTGACCCTGGATTACCGACATTAGTTCAACAAGATACAGGGGCTGCAACTTCACCTACTCGACACCCAATCTCGGCACATCAAGTTATGTATGAGCTTCGTATATATTCCATGGAGGAGGCAACGTAAAATTCATTCCAACTCATTATATAATCATGTAGTTATTACTCTTCAATCTGAAGGATGCCTTATCTGATCTATAATTTTTTCTGATTTTCTTTTTGCAGCTTTGGTTCAGTGCTTGTATCACGGGCAATTCGAGCTGCCCATTGTTTGACTTCAATCCAGGTCAGTGGCCTTTTGGTATATGGAAGTTATTTGCATCCCTTTTTCTTGATTGGTTCAGTGATTGTATCGTGCATGCGTGCTATGCTCGCAACAAATATGGCTTTTTCACTATGATTTTCACCTGATGTTATGTTTATATATCATGCGTGATAAGATGAAAGCTTGGCTGTACTCTTTCTGTAGGCATTTCTGAACAGCTTATTAGATTCCCCCTGCATTTTTCCTCTGGATTCTTCACATACACTATATTTCATCTATTTACTAAGAGGCATGTTGATACTATTATTTCATGGTGTTAATCCTATTGCATTTGTCTGAACTGGGTAAAAGACAACGGGACTTCTAGTGGGTGTGGTTCAAGGTTTATTGCCAATGTCCAGGTTATTAATTTATTGGAAGCTGTAATTTTTTTGTGGAAAGGAAAAGGCTTAATTTACTTTGGTGGTTTAATGGTTTAGATGCTGTGATTCAGACATATCTGTTGCACTTAAGATCATTTTCGACGAATATCAGGATGCCTGATGTAGATCTGCATATTCAGTGTGAATGTCTATGTCTAATGTTATTCAAGTTTTACTATCATTTATAGTTTTAGTTTTGCTTTTATTTTGTTGTGGATTGAACTTCATCATATTTTGTATGCAGTTCTCACCAACTTCTGAGCATATACTATTGGCTTATGGTCGACGTCATGGATCTCTTCTTAAAAGCATTGTTATTGATGGGGAAACTACATCTCCTATTTATACAGTTCTGGAGGTAAATCTCAATTTTCTTGCATCTTCCACATAGTTTGTTTGTAACATAAGAAAATATCAACCCCCCCCCCCTCTTTCTCCCCCACACTTTCCTTTAGGAAAAAAAGGAGACATATGCCATTGGACATATCATAGTCAAATGATTTGCATTTTCCATTTCCCATGGCAAACTTCTGTAATTCTCTGTTTCCGCTGTTCAGGTTTATAGAGTTTCAGATATGGAACTGGTGAGAGTTCTTCCTAGCGCTGAGGATGAGGTCAATGTTGCTTGTTTTCATCCTTTTGCTGGGGGAGGTCTTGTTTATGGAACCAAGGTGTGCATTTATCTCTGAGAATTTACTTTTTTACGAGTCTATATTCTTTAACTGCATAACACTTGTGAATTGCAGGAAGGGAAACTTAGGATCCTCCGTTATGATGGCGCTTATGGTGTGACCTGCACTGGATCAAATTATTCTCCAGATGATAACTTGGCTGAGGTAGAATAGTCTGAAAGGTTGCTGTACTTGGTTTATTTATAGTTTTACTGATGTGTTCTTTTTGTTTGGTTCAATACTCATGCACCAACAAAAGAAAGAAAGTATTGGATGCTTTTTTTTATGGATAGTAAAATGTGTCAAATATGAAAGGTAGTTTGTTCATAAGCAAGCTGGGATGATCTTACTAGTTATCCTTGAGAGTTGGTATGGCATCAATGTGATAAGGATGTGAAAATTTGATTTCACAAAGGAAAAAAAGGGTCGGTGGGGCCATGCCCAGTGATAGAGTTCAATCATCTGACTCAAACCTTAATTGACTGAATGAGTGTGAACCAAATAGTAGAACTTGTGCAGGATTGGGGTCTTATTGATTTCTGTTAGTTCATATTATGCTGCTCTAACTCTCTAAGGAGTTAGGTTGTTCTATGTACAAATTCTTGCATCTAAGAACACAGCTATAAGAGGGTTTCCTTTTTCTCAAAATTGGAACCACTAACAGAATTTATTGTTCATCTGTGATAATTATTTTGAGAGAACTTCTCAATTGCATGAAAGAATTTTGTTATTTTTCTTTGTTGTTCAGTATTTAGGTTATCTGACCCTAGACAAAAATTACTAATTTTTGAAGTTGTGATTTTTATATTGATTGCAGGTCCAGACGTATGCCTTAGAAGGTTAAAAATCATTACTATGCTTCCAATGTGTGAACGGCGAATTCTAACTCAACGGTACACATTTGCCACCTTGTATATATTACCTATTCAGATAATATGGATCCAAGTCTGGCAATTTTGTAGCTGAAATATTCCCCCATTTTTATTTTTTGACATTTTCTTAATAGGAGAGAAGCATCATCTTGGTTGTGGATGAGGCACAAATTTAACTTATGGTGTGAGTTTGAATGCACCTACCTAACCTTGACAGCATTCTCTACTGATAGGAAGTCCTTAGCGTATACTTGGTTCTGTTGGGTTCTTACAGATTCGCCTACAGCAGCAAACTATAGAAATGTATTCTAATTTATGTGCTGAAAAATGTAAAATATTTGTATCACGGTAATGAACTGACGTTTTCTTGCTTCTCTTTCAAATTCTGCTTTTCTTCTCTACAAATGAATTAAACTTGTTTCCTTTTTTCTTCTCCTCCTTTTGGGTTGTTGCATTTTGTTTAGAAAATGATACAGCTGCACTTGTTAATTTCCTTCCTGGCGTTTAGGAAGAGAGGAAGTCGGATGCTCAAATTCTGTTAATCCTTATCCGTTTTTTTTTAGCATTTCTTATGTGTCAAAAAATAAAACTAAGAACTGCTAGTGTAAGATGCTTTGTTTTACTCCAAACCCATTAAAATTGTGCATTACCATTGTTGTACTTTTCACCTCTATTATGGTATTCTGGTTTTAGATCCTTCTCTGGAATTGATAATAAGTGGTTGAGATTTTTATTAGAAATTAATGTCTGATGGTTATTTTTTACATATCCTCCATTATTTAATTAATTGTATTGAATTGGAAAGGCAAAATTCATACTTAAATAAATAAATAATGTATTGGCCTTTTCTTTTTGTTCAAATAAATAAAAGCAAAGCTGGGTCAAAAAGTTGAAGTTGATTTTTATACGTGTTTTTTTCTTTTTAATTTAGCTTTTTTTTCCCCTTAATGGGAGATGATGGAAGTGTTGTTAATCGGATAAAGGACAAGTTCCTTACTCAGCTGACAGATCATGAAAGCTCAAATCAGGTGTTGGAAGATTCTGGGAAGCCAATACGAAGCGAAAGATTATGTTTGATTATAAACAAATGGCAATGTGATCAATTATTCACTATCCAAACTACACTACAAAACAGATATACAGCTAAGCATACAGCAACAAATGGGACCCAAAACCCTAAAAATTTTATAATAAAAAAAATTTGATAATGATTCATTATGCATTGCTTTTATCATGTGCATAAAATTTTATTGAGTGAGCATTATTGCTTTTAGCATTTTCCACTTAATTTATTTTAAAAAAAAAGGAACGGCTAACCTAATTTACTTATGAATTGAAATTGAGAGGTTAAAATTAAGAGACAAAATTATTTCCAATTTCTCATAAAATTTTATGTAATTATGTTATGATATTTTTCTTATGCTAAATTTTAAATAATTGTTTTATAGAAAGTAGAATTACGTCAAACCCATCATTCATCATTTATTAAAACTAGATTTTTTAAAATTTTATATATTAAAAACTGTAAATTTATATCAAATAAAATAAAATTTATAAATGTATAAAGTGTTTAAAACTTAGAATTTTTAATTTTATAAATTTCACACAAATCCTCAACCCAAAAGTTAGCTAATTCCTTTTTGTTTGATTATTGGTAAGCAATAGAGAAACCGAAGTACTTGAGAGAATAGAAAAAGCTGACCAAGTGAGATGTAAATTCCAACCAGCTTATCCATTTATTCCATAACTCTACAGAATTGACATTCATCTCAATTATTCTTATTATTATTTATTTTTTTATAAGGACAAAACTATTCTATTCTAAACTCTTTTATTCTTTGTCTCTGATAAAGGTAAGTTGAACAAGTGGCATTATATTTGGGTAATATCGTCTTTATGCCAAGCAGGTTTGTCTCATTGATAAATCAAGCAGGTTTCTCTAATCATTTAACAATTGATTAAATGAGAGATGCATAAAATTGTATATGCACTTTTGTATCTATTCATTGTAAAATTAAAAATATCAACCACAGTTCAATTTGATGGTTTGATATTTCTTGATGAAGTTGATAATTCAATCTTCGTAGATGAAGAAAGTACTTGTTGAGCGATTGACTCTTTAGTAATCAATTTCGGATGCAAGAAAAATAGTTTAGGTTAATAGAAAATAAATAAAAATTGAAAATATATACATATTTCAAACCAAAAGGCCCCACCCACAAGTTCCAGTTATCTATTAGATAAGCATCCCAAATCAGACGGGTAAAAAGTCTTAGTTTACAAGTCTAGTAGACTAATCTTTTGAGAACAGGATAATGTAAATAAATGCAAACCACGTGATTATGTTAATTTCTTAATTTCTATAAAAATGTGAAATTTTAAAAAAAATTAAATTCTCCCGATTATAAAAATTTTCATTAATTTTGTTTGCTAAAATTGTTTTTATGGTGTTATTTCAATTTTATTTGGCTTTAAAGAAATAAATTATAAAAATTAAGGCATGTGAAAAATAATGTGTTAGAAGAAAGCACTCATCAATAATATCTCAACAAAGACACCAAATCTATCTATATGTATGTATGTATAAAAGCGGAACAGTTTGCATTACGAAGAAATCAAGTGTAAGCCTATGAAAAAATTAAGTGTGAGCTACACTAAAAGTAAGATATTTACATATTTAGAACACGCTACACTAAATAAATAATATATTAATATTTTAAATAAATATATAATTATTTAAAATCATAAATATCAAACAAGATAAAATTTAATTTCTTATTTTAATGACATAAAAATAAATTAAAAAAATATACTTTATTTTTAATTGGTAATTAAAAAAAATCTTGTAATATTATGCGACGAATTTGGATGATGAATAAATGAGTTAAGAACAAATTCGGATAGCATTTTTATTACCTATATTGGGTTTGAGTTGTGTTTACTGCCACCCGTAACTTTTTAATTAATATTCTAAAAATATTTAAAATAATTATTTTTATAAAAAATATTATATATATATATATATATATACCTGTTTAATTATATTAATGCTATAATTATATTTAATATTTATATTATATTTTTTATTAAATCAAAATAATAATTTTAACTTATTTTTAACATAAAATGATTTGAATATTTAAACAGATAATTATAATTAGATTAGAGACAAGTTTAGTTATTAAAAGTGAATTTCTGTACTAATTTGAGTACTTAAAATTTTAATCGAATATTTAAATAAATTTTAATATTTATAATGTATTTCATGATGATTTTATTATATAATTTTATTATTTTTTAAATAATAATGTAAAATATTATTTTATATTTTAATATTATTCTGCGGATCGCACTAGTGCAATTAGAAAAGAAAAAAAGTTAATTTCTTCTATTCCACTGTGACACACAAAAAAAAAGGAGTTGACCAGTCAAAGGAACATCAAAAGCTTATTTTAAGGCGCAAAAAGAAAGATTAGTTTGAATAATGACATGCATTGACTAATGGTTTTCTCTTTCTTTGACTGGAGGAGAAAGAATAAATGAGAAATCAGAATTCCTTTCAAAACTACCAAACAGAACTTAACCTAATGGAATCAAATTCTAAAGAATAAATTGAAGAAGAAGAAGAATAACAAATCAATAAGAACAATACTATTGCTAATGTTGTTTTCAGAACTGTAAGATTGTTATTCTAAATCTGATGATAAGTAATTAACCTAATTGACAATTTTTAAAAATAATAATAAGAAGAAGAATCACTACAAAATAAGATCAAGAAGAAGAAGAAGGTGGTGGTGATGAAGTTGACTCAAATTTGTAGTACTTATCAACGGCTACAGATACATCCCAAGTGCAACTGAGTCCTTTAGGTATAGTAACAAGATCTCCGGCACCAAACTCAACAAATTCTGACGACCCTTTTGGATATACTTTAACTTTCCCTTTCAACAGATAACATGTCTCTTCTGCATCAAACTTTAGCTGATATCTTCCCGGCGAACAACCCCATCTTCGTTTCCAAACAAAACCCAGAAATCAAAATCTAAACTTTCATAAAAAGAAGAAAGAAAGACAAAGAGAAAGGAACTCACTTGGGCCAGCACTTGATGTTTAATTCATTGAGTCTGGATTCTGATGGGTTTCTTTCAACAATGATTCTTAGGTTTTCTGCCATGAATAGTAAAGAAAATTGCAGAGAGACTCGACTTTTTGTTTTCTTGAGTTAAAACTTACAAAAAAGAGAATCTATTTATACGTGTGTGTGTATCTAATTGGTAGGTTAATGGAGAAAGAATAATATATATACATATATATATATATATATCTGTGTTTTTATTTTCAGAAGGAATAACATGGATGCAGTAGTGGGGAGGATGAGATACCTCGACATATATAGGCAAAGGAGTTGGATTATGGAGAAATCTTTATTTTGCCTACTGAATTTGGACATTTTAATCAATTGAGTCCTTCTATTTTAAATATATGACTGCATGTGATGGTAATAAATATTATGAATTTTGCACCAATATGCTTTAATAAAGGTAATTTTGTTCTATTCTATACCTAATACCTTGGGACAAGAATGGGACGGATATGGAAGGGTGTTAATTGTATTCTTACCAAATTTTAATAAAGTGCAATGTTTTTGTGTTGTGAGTTTAATTGGGTGGTTGGGAATATCAGAATGTATGGTCACAAATTATGGAAATGTTGTTGCCAAAAATTATTTTGAACACTTAGGGTATATTTAGTATGGAACAAATATTTATTTCTCATTTGAATTCTTGATTTTATGTGGAAAATAAAAAAAACTAAATTCAAAATTCAATAAGTAATTAATAAATGAATAGCTCATTGACTATAATTTTTCCATTACGTTTTTTTTATATTGATATTGTTATATACTACTGATAGAGTTTAAATGGATATTATTATGTGAGGAATGAAATAAGGAATAGTATAGGAAATAAAATTTTTATTTTAATATTTATTTTGTACTATGAAATAAGAATTTAAATTCCATTCTAGTATTTGGTTGATATAATAATGGTAAGAATGAAATGAGAAATCGATAAAAAATATCAAAATAATAAATTTTTGAAATAGATAGAAAGAAACATAAGGGCATATAAGGTATTCTATAAAAGATTAAACTATGTAAAAAAAAGTGAAAATGGAATAAATTTTTTCTTAAATTAAATTTTGAAAATAGGGCTTTGGTAAAAATAATTAAAAATGTGAAAATTATTATAAATGAATTATAAATAGAATTTATTTATAAAAAAAATTTTATGTTAGAAATAAATTTAAAAATATTATTGAGTATAATAATTTTAGAAGGTTAGAACGACCAATAGTTTTATTATAAAATTTGAATTGTTTAAATTTTATAGAATTTATTTAAAAATTTATATTTTATAATTATATTTAAATTCATAAAATTGAAATGTTCATTCTTTCTTCGTATAAATATAAAAATTTATGAAATTCGTTTATTTTTAATAAAAAATTAAAGTGAAATAAAAAATTTTAAAAATTGACCATTTTAATTGGATGGAGGAATAAGATGGAGTGTAAAATTTTTTAATGAATAGTATGATTGATTTGATGCTTTCCAAGTTATAAGGGCACAAAGATGGACGAAAGAGAAGGAACGAAGGGGATTGGTCAAAGGGTTGACTGGATATTAAATCTGACAACCATAACACGTGGCGGTTTGTAGATGGACCAAGCATATCATCCTGTTTGACCAGAGTATGATGATGTTGAAGATACCGACAAAGCATTTTGTCAGAACTATTTTTTCACTCTTTGGATCTACATATGAAACTATAATTCGCACGTGCGAATCCACGTGTCAAGATTGGATCAGATTTGTCATATCAACATTTTCCTTTTTTTTAACTTTTTTTAATAGCTTTTTTTATTTAGAAAAGTTTCCATTTAGTCCTTATACTCTATTAAAATTAATTACCTACTTCATGTGTTTTCGAAAATGCGTGAAAGCACCTTTGTAATTTGACACTGTTCAACTAAGTGGTAAACGCATTCCTATATTTTTTGAAAATTTAGAAACTCCATGAAGACTAAATAATAATTTTCCTTTTATATTAATTAAAGAAAATTTTTATCGGTCACATTTTTTTTTAAATCTTTGGTTATATATGGGAATGAATCTGAATTCTATCATTACGGACTGCCTAATCCGGTTTGAAGCTTAATCACATTTAAAATTTTTCATCTCTATAATAAGTGTATTTAGTAAAAATTAAATTAAAAAATTCTTTTTATATGCTCGCTCTTTGCTGCTAATTGAACCACAGTCTGTAGACTATGAGAATAAGATTTTAGTTTGGAAGTACATTACGCTGCGTGTGGTAGGTTTTGTTACTTTCATGGCAACGGGGGAATTGTTGAATTATTGTAAAATAGATGCAAATTATGCGGATTTTGTCTTAAAAATAATTTTTAAAAAAAAACAAAGAAGAAATGTCAATTCGTTGATGTTGATTAAGATTCTCTTATATCCCTATGATGTATTTTTCTGAATTCAGCCATTCATTTTCAAGTTTATTTTGGAGTTTTAATTTAAAAAAGCTTATTTTTTTATTCAAATTTTATTATATCAAGATTGAAAAAAATACTAAACTAATTAACTTTATTTAGGGGGTGTTGGATAATTTTAGGGGCTCTAATAGATTTTAATTATTGTAGTAACTGTCAACTATTTCCTTAGCTGTTAGCAATTCAATATAAAAAGACAAAAAAGAGAGTAAGGTCATAGACAAAGACAGGTGATAGACATAATCGTTATGAAAAATTTATAAAAAGTGAACCGTTTCGTGAAATACTACTGAACACAATAATTAATTTAAATAATATTTTAACCCAATCGAAATATTAAACACCGTTCCAAACTCTCTTACTAAATAGAGTCTTAATTTAATCTAAAATTGAAAATTAGATCAAATCGAAAACGAAATAAATTGAGTTTTATTATATAACTTGAATCAATTTTTCAAATCAATCTAAAACTGTCCAAACTATTGACCTTTAATTAACTTTATAGGAAAAAAGTACTCGACTTTAATAAATATTGTATATCAATTTTTTCATCATAAATTTTCTTTATTTATAAGAATTAAATACTCAATTTTTTTAAAAAATTACGAGTTATTTCTAATCAGATTAACATCCACATTGGTAAAACACATTGTTGGTTTTTTTTAAGAGAAGAGCAATAATCCGTTAACTGACAGTTTGATTTGTGAATTGCAAGCATGTCAGGTGTGTGAAGTACATCAATTGAAAAATAAAGTGCATTCAATTTGACTTTTAGGCTGTGAATTTGGTTTTATAGTATACGTTTCACCAGTTATGTGATTAAAATGAAATTGACAGAAGAAATTGTGAAAGAGAACTTATAACCGTTTTAGAAGTACTTGCTCAACTGCATTACGTCTCCTATCTCTTTCTTTTAATTAATCAATTAATTACTCAAAATAATATTAATTATGTCCCAAATAAGTACAATATAAACCCAATTCCATGATACTGAGTCCAATTATAAAAAACTCACAAACGGGTTCACCACACACCAACATTATAATTGGATTTAAGATAAAACATATTTCATGGTGGAAGGATGTCAGAAAATGGCGACATGATGTGGTCATTTTGGCAATCCTCGAATGAAACACAAATAGGATGATTTCTCTCTACATTTTCTCCTCTCCTCTTTTCTGCACTTACTCCACTCTCCACGAGGAATTAAGGTCAGTCTCTCATATCCTTCCATCTCTTTTTTTAATTCTTAAAATGCCGGATTTTAATTTTAATGCTTCGCTACCTACCGATTGTTCATCTCCAAAAAGACTCACATTTTCACTAATTACCTCATTCATTTAAATGCTAATCACCGGTATGATTCTTAATAGTTATTACTCGTATATACAATTTACACTGATATTAAACTAGATTTGCATAATCGCTTTGCAGATAGAAATGAAATTTGAAATAACACGCATTTATTTTAATGGTGTCGGTCGTAGTTGTTAAATCGGAAATCGAGAATTTAAATTCTTATTTTTAGAGTAAAGAATCGAATCGAAAAGTAAAATTCACGGTCAATTCTGTTTCACCTATGGGATTCGAATTTCAGGAATTCCTATTTATATTGATATTTCATTCCATTAGTGCGAATATTGGTGTCAAAGAAAAAACAGAAACAATTAAAAATTCAATGCAAATTGCAAAGATTTGGACTTTTCTATTTCGGTTCACGAAGCCCACACTCAACCCAGTTAGGAGACCACCAAATGACCGAGAGAGAACCTGGAACGACCAGATCGGTTCCAAGTACGGGCCCGGGTTCGGTTCGGATCAACCAATCCCTGCCCCACGAGGAAAACAAGCGCTCGACATTGGTCAGGACTTCATCACCTCTGCTCTCTCTTTCTCCAATCGGATCCTTATTGCCAACGCCCACCGCTACTTTGAACCTCTCCCATTTTCCAATTTCTTCTTTTTGAATCTCTCTTTTACTCTTTCTCTCACTGTTATCAATGGCTACTCAAGGTCAAGTCATCACTTGCAAAGGTAGTTTCGCTATAGTATTTTCAGTATTTATAAAACCCTGTTAATGTTTAATCTCTGATCTGTTTGGTTGTGAAATCAAAATGTGAAGCTGCGGTTGCTTGGGAGCCCAACAAGCCATTGGTTATAGAAGATGTGCAGGTTGCTCCGCCTCAGGCCGGGGAGGTTCGAATCCAGATTTTGTTCACTGCTCTTTGCCATACTGATGCTTACACCTGGAGTGGCAAGGTATATATAATACTATGTCTAATTGTCCATGCGTTTTGTGCGATTATAGTTTTATTTTGATTGTGATTTTCAGTGTGGTCGAGCTTTCAGGTAATTGAATTGAGTGGAGTTTTGGTGTTCTATAATCGTTGTCTATGATTGGGCTGTTGTAGGAAATGGAACTAATCATAACAATTCATTGAGAAACTCAGAAGGTTTAACAGATCGAATATCAATGATTCTTGAATTATTTATTGTGATTGTTTTATTTTATGTGATAGCTTTTAAGTTCCGATAAGATAAGGTTTAACAGTCAATTTGCCGGTCCCACTTCAGCCCTAATCAATTCGCAGTTTGGGGCTAAAAATTATTTATTTCTAGTCTTCTATTTGGAAGTTTACTTGGGCACTTCTTACCTGAAAAGAAATGGTTGTTCAAGTTTTATGTTAATTTTTTTTTTTACTTTAATATTTTCATGGAGAGCACACATTTAAGACTTATCATTTAATACAGTAATGAAGCAGACTTCAAGTTTCGTATTTTTATACAGGCCCTATGATTCTGATTTTTGATGTTTCTATGTTTATTGGAAAAAACAGAAAAAGAACTTCTGACTTTTAATGTTGGTAATGATCGGACTTCATGTGTGTTTTAGGATCCTGAGGGCCTCTTCCCCTGTATCCTTGGACATGAAGCTGCTGGGTATGTATATCATGCTTACAAAGCACTTTAGATATTAAGAGTTCTGTGACATCTTTTCTTAAAAAAGGAATGTGGATGAATTTTTGTCTCAGAATTGTAGAAAGTGTTGGTGAAGGGGTCACTGAGGTTCAACCAGGTGATCATGTCATTCCCTGTTACCAGGCAGAATGCAGAGAATGTAAATTTTGCAAATCAGGAAAGACTAATCTGTGTGGCAAGGTTCGTTTAGCTACTGGGGCTGGAGTTATGTTGAGTGATCGTAAGAGTCGGTTCTCAATAAATGGAAAGCCTATCTACCATTTCATGGGAACCTCAACATTCAGCCAGTACACAGTTGTACATGATGTTAGTGTTGCAAAGATTGATCCAAAAGCTCCTTTGGATAAAGTTTGCCTTCTTGGCTGTGGCGTTCCCACTGGTAATGATTTCTTATACTGGCTCGGTCACTAAGGTTAATCCATCACTGTACTTACTGAATTGTTATCAAAGCACAATTCTTTTTGCTTGAAGAAAAAGAGTGCTATCATGGGCTTGAGCTATTTCAATTGAAGCGTTTTTTCTTATCTTCTGTTTGTCAAAGTTCTCTATCTCTGTCAATTTTTTCCTTCCTTTTCTCTTGTAGTTCTCTCATTTTTGATTTCTTACCGAGTCTTACATCTTCCCTGAGATTGGCTTATTATGCAGAAACTGACCTGTCAATGGTTAATTATTTTACTACTGCTACACAACATATGAGTATTTGGAATCATGCGATGAATCAGTGCCTAATGCATTGTTCCTTTCAGCTGGTGGATGCGTGTAGTTTATTTTTGGTTTGATTTTAACAGTCATCAAAGTAAATGTATTTTTTTTAATTATCAATTAATGTGCTCTAGCACCATTTGAACATGATTGCTTTTTTGTGTATGGTTTATGCAATTGTTCATCTGATCAAAGCTGTTAGCGATTCTGAATGCCCATTAAATTTTATGAGAGAAATAGGACAAGGATATACTGGAAAGAATTTATTATTAATGCTCCTTTATTGAATTGAAGTATAAACAGAAGGAAGCAGGGAGATGATAACATAATTCTAACCGATATTATGTTTCTTCTACTACATGGACCCTTGATAGTTTCCTTGTTTTATTGTCATTGTCATCCTAAGCTACTCAACAACAGGATTCTTTTATCAACTTTTCATGTATTCACACAGAACTCTGTAACACTGTGTTGTGCTATAGGTCTTGGGGCAGTTTGGAACACGGCAAAAGTAGAACCAGGATCTATTGTTGCTATCTTTGGGCTTGGAACGGTTGGCCTTGCAGTAAGTTGTGAATACAGGCATTTAGCTCTCTTTCTTTGTGTGTGCGTGTTTGTGTTAAGATAATGGAACTACCTAGTCATGTTGCCATACTGACATTTTTATTCTGATGGTCTATAATTCAATAGGTTGCAGAGGGTGCAAAAACAGCTGGTGCTTCACGAATAATTGGCATAGATATTGACAGCAAAAAATTTGATAGAGGTATGTCTTTGTATCCTTTCATCTAATGTTCTTCAGCAGTCAATCATAAATCTGTAGAACTTTCTTTTCTCAAAAATTCTTTGCTATCTCTAGATTGAGGGAATTTTGTCTAATAGATTTGAAGCCGCATCTGTAAATCCATTTTACTTTGGAATTGAAGCTAAATGCTTGATGTTGGACAAAATGAAAAACTAGTTGTTGATTCCCCCTCTCTTTCCCTCCCCAATCCTCGATCGTCGCATTAAAAGCTTTAGTTGTTTTCTGACCATGGTTTTTGAGGGTTTTAAATTGAGAAAATGGTTTGTTGGCTGGTAATTTTCTTTTAGTGTACTTCAATTTTGAAATCCAGCAGCTGCAGTTTCTAGGTTCAAAAGCTTCTGAGGTTTTGAACCTTTGATTTTTATGGTAGCATGTGTTCCTCCTGGTTGTCTCAACCTTTGTGTAGCTCCTGATGTGAATGGGGCTTTGAAAATCCGGGGTGTCCAAATTTGCCATGGAACTGATGCAAAGGACCTTCAGATGCTATATTATTAAGTGTATTGCTAAAGCTGATTTTGTCTTTTCTACTAAAAAGAAAGAAAAAGATAAAGCTTCCTATCTCTGCTGCATACTTACTGTGAAGAGCATGATTCAATGTTTGCATTAGCAAGTGTTCATTCTTTTTTCTGTTTCCTTCTTTTTGGCTGGTGAATAGAGATAAGGACAGGATAAGGAATTTTTTAATGGATGCTTTTCTAGTACTTTTCTTGTGTACATTTTTAAGATGATTCTGTAAATTGCATTGTGCAGCAAAGGATTTCGGAGTTACTGAATTTGTGAATCCGAAGGATCATGATAAACCAATTCAGCAGGTCATTGTTGATCTCACAGATGGTGGTGTTGACTATAGTTTTGAGTGCATTGGAAATGTTTCTGTAATGAGATCTGCCTTGGAATGTTGTCACAAGGTAAGTGGTGCATGGAACTGGTAGCATACCAATGTGTGGGTCTGCAGAAAACTTTTGATAAATGCCTGAAACTTTGCAGGGCTGGGGAACCTCGGTTATTGTGGGTGTTGCCGCATCAGGTCAGGAGATATCTACTCGTCCTTTCCAGTTGGTGACTGGTCGTGTCTGGAAAGGAACTGCTTTTGGTGGTTTCAAGAGCCGTTCACAGGTGCCTTGGCTTGTAGACAAATACCTGAAGAAGGTAAGTTTTGCATTATTGATACTCAATGTCTCATGCGTTTCGATCTCCAGTCATATAACTCTAACAATTTCCTTTACCATGTTCCGTTTCATATTACAGGAAATTAAGGTGGACGAGTACATCACACATAATTTGACTCTTGGAGAGATCAACAAGGCATTTGATCTGATGCACGAAGGGAGTTGCCTTCGGTGTGTGCTTGATGCGCGTGTCTAGTGTTATCTACTGAGGCTTGATTAAGTGTTCTATGCCTAGTGTTGTTATCTATTAAGGCCTGGCAAAGTGTTTTGTGGAATGGGGATGCTTTGGTGCTCTCCTTTTCTTTTCTCGACATTCAAGAACTTATAATGTGCATGGCTTCATAAATATAATCTCTTCACAAAGTTTATGCTTTTTAAAAAAGGCAACCTGATTTTGAGATTTAGATGACATAGTTTTGCAGCTGAATGTTTTTGTTTCATTATAGTGGTTTTCATATTTCTCTGAAAATCACAAAGAAAGAACGTACGGAAAAATAAAATAACTTTGGGAAAATGTTATATATAGGAAAGTGTCATTACAATAAATTTCTCTCGCTGTCTATTTTATTTTTATAATTTCTATGATTTGATAAAATATGCATATTAATAATTTAATCAATAAAAATTATTTCAGCCTTTTTTATTCTTGATTTATTAAGATATTAATCAAGTTTATTCATTTAATGAATAATCATAAACGTTATTATTGAAAAAATAATTGTTTAAATGTATAAATTTAAAAATTTTACAAATGTTTTGAGATATAAAAAATAAAATAATAAATAAATGAAAGATATGATCTCACTCTTAAAAGGCCATTTGGAACACCATTTTATTAGAATTTGAATAAATTTGAAATTCAATTACTTATTTTATTCAAATTAATATGATAACATTTTCCTATCTATAAATATATATTTAAGTTAAGCAGAATTGAACAGAATCCTATTTTCTAGTAATTTTGACCAACTGAGTTGTTTTACTTCCACTACACAACCTGCCAATGTAACTGCCAACTAAAGAATCCATGTTTCCATATTTGGCAAACTTACTACTTGGAATCTTTTACGATTCCGTTCCCCATATATATAAATACAGAATCCAACCCGTTGCCCTCCAAGCGCTCACTCACCTATCCTCTCAATGGCCTCCTCTCTCTCCTGCTCCGCCGCCGACCTCCGCCCACTCCTAGGTCCGGCCACCAACGCCACCGCTGCAGCCGAGTACATCTGCAACCGTTTTGATGCAATTTCCAATAAATTTATTGATACGGGCTATGCAGTAGATAACACTTACCTTCTTTTCTCCACGTATTTAGTTTTCGCCATGCAATTAGGGTTTGCTATGCTCTGTGCAGGCTCTGTAAGAGCCAAAAACACCATGAATATAATGCTTACCAACGTTCTTGACGCTGCCACCGGCGGCCTTTTCTACTATATATTCGGTTTTGCCTTTGCATTTGGGACACCGTCAAATGGGTTTATAGGGAAACATTTTTTCGGCTTAAATGAATTCCCTTCAGCATCTTTTGATTATGGGTATTTTTTATTTCAATGGGCATTTGCTATAGCAGCAGCAGGAATAACAAGTGGGTCTATCGCAGAAAGAACCCAATTTGTTTCGTATTTAGTATATTCATCCTTTTTGACTGGTTTAGTTTACCCTATTGTTTCTCATTGGTTTTGGTCTTCTGATGGGTGGGCTAGCCCTGGAAGATCAGATCATTTACTGTTTGGTACTGGAGTTATTGATTTTGCTGGTTCTGGTGTTGTTCATTTAGTTGGTGCCATTGCTGGCTTTTGGGGTGCCATAATCGAAGGTCCTAGAATTGGCCGGTTCGACCATAATGGCCATGCAGTAAGTCTTCGTGGCCATAGTGGTACATTAGTAGTATTGGGTACGTTCTTATTATGGTTTGGTTGGTATGGTTTTAATCCGGGTTCATTTTTAAACATTTTGAAGAACTATGGCAAGAGTGAAACTTATTATGGTCAATGGAGTGCAATTGGTAGAACTGCAGTGACAACTACATTAGCTGGTTGTACAGCAGCACTAACCACTCTATTTGGAAAAAGATTACTTGTGGGTCACTGGAATGTTACTGATGTGTGCAATGGTTTGCTTGGTGGTTTTGCTGCCATTACGAGTGGTTGCTCAGTTGTTGATCCTTGGGCTTCAGTCATTTGTGGGTTTATAGCTGCTTGGGTTTTGATTGGATTCAATAAATTGGCTGAAATATTTCACTATGATGATCCTTTAGAGGCAGCACAACTTCATGGCGGTTGTGGGTCCTGGGGAATTATTTTTACTGCATTATTTGCGAAGCAGGCTTATGTGGAAGAAGTATATCCTGGTCACGAAGGAAGACCGTACGGGTTATTGATGGGCGGAGGTGCAAGATTGTTGGCTGCACATATTGTGCAGATTTTGGTTATTGTTGCGTGGGTTAGTCTTACTATGGGGGCATTGTTTTGGGTTTTGCATAAGTTGAAGTTATTGAGGATTACAGAAGAAGAGGAAATGGCTGGAATGGATCTTACAAGTCATGGTGGACATGCTTATGCTTATGGCGATATAGATAATGCTCAAAAAGAGTTTGGCATTTGATAAGGTTTAGGGACATTAATGTTGCTTTATTTATATTTTATTATGGATTCGGATAAATTTCGTTTCTTTATATAATTTTTTTTTGTTTGTTTATGTGATTATTAGGTACTTGTGTTATATTTTCTAACGTGTGATTATTGATTATCATTCAGTAGAATGGAAGTCTACTTTACTTTTACATATTCCTCTATCTTAAAACTATTAGTTTTTTAAATAATAATAAGGTTTTTTATTTCTAGTTTTAGCCCTTACTATATAAATTAGAGCTCAACATAGCATCAATATTCAGAGTGTAACATGCTTCAGTGTTTTTTCATTTCCAAGCGACTGTGAATCAATCAAGAAAGTATTAGCCTTTGTCACTAGAGATATAGAGGTCGATGATGTTGCATTGAACGTAGTGGAAGTTGAAGAAGTGTGTTGATCCTCGTCTTCCTGGCTAGCAGGTTTCCACTGCTTCACAAGAGGTGCCAAGATCATAACTGCATAAGCTATGTCTGGTCTTCGACGTGGATTATCGGAGGTACAATGCATTGCTAGCTCAACCACTTCACAAATGCTCTTTAAGGTTTCCTCATCAGGGTTTAGGGTTTGGTCTATTACGTTCAATATGTTCTCCTTGTTTCTTAGGACCCCTCTAAACCAAGTCACTAAATGCATATGCATCCATCCTTCTTCTTCCCTTGTATTATCTATGGCTTTTCTTCCTGTAATCATCTCCATCAATATCGCTCCGAATGCAAAAACATCTACCTTTCTTGTCACTCTTCCAGTTTCTGTCCAAAAACAAGGCAGCTTCAGTTTCATTTTCTTACAGGTTCAGGAAAATTTCAAAAAGGAACGAGATTATCAATGTCTGAGTGTTGGTGCCTCATAAACTTTTAACAGTTAAGATGTTTTTGAACTTGCAAATTCACTTCAACAAAAGATAATGGATCATGAAAACTTTAGTCTGCACTTACCAGCATATTCAGGTGCAAGGTAACCAAATGTTCCGGCCACTTTAGTTTCCGATGAATTCTTTCCAGCTGCTATGTTTTTAACCAGACCAAAATCTGAGACCTTAGCTCTCATATCATCTCCAAGAAGTATATTTGAAGGCTTCAAATCTCTGTGAATAAAACTTAAACTCTGCTCAGCTAAGTTGTGCAGATACTCCACTCCCCGCGCCACATCCAGCGCGATGGTAATCCTCTGCTTCCAAGTAAGAGGAGAGAACCCGCGTTCTTGCCATTCGAATAGACGTTGTGCGAGAGTTCCCTTAGGCATGTACTCATATATCAAGAAACCTTCACTGCCATGTACACAGTAACCCAAAAGAGAAACTAAATGTCTGTGCCTTACTTTTGTAAGCACAGCTATCTCAGCTTGAAAATCATTCATTTCTATCTTAACTATTGCAGTAGCTTTTATTCTCTTCACAGCAACTCTACTTCCATCTTGCAATTCGCCTTTATAAACCACACCAAATCCTCCCTTTCCCAAAATGTTGTTCTCATTGAAATTATCAGTCACTTGTCGCATTAGTTCAACTGAAAACCCAAATTCTTCTCTCGAAATATGACAGTTCGTATGGTCAAAGGACGCATTCCTGTTCTCTTGATCTTTCATTCTTCCTGACATGTTATGCCTTTTCTTGACCTTGTACTTAAAAGATGCAAGCAACACAAGAGCAATGAAAGTAGTAATAGCAAGAACAATACCAACAATCATGGGTGGCAATAACTTGTGTCCCCTCTTTCGTGTTCCAGTAGAATTCACAAGAATTGGCCCTTCAATCCCTGAATTTGTGTCCATCCTGAGGAAAGGATTCCCTGGCCTAGTAATTAACATCACTGACAGCGAGAAGGCTGGGATTTTACCAGAAAGATTATTATTGGAGAGATCAATAACCTGAAGATGAGTCAAATTAGTGAGGCTATCAGGAATGAAACCGGTCAAATTATTATCATTCAGAAACAAATTCATCAAAGCTGTAAGATTGGCAAATGCAGGAGATATAGTTCCTGCAAAATGTTGCTTTCCAAAATTCACAGTGGTTATATTCTTTTGTTCATCACAGGTAATAAATTCCCAGTTCTCGCAAGCATCATTTCCTCGCCAAGAATTGGACAAAGCCTCCGGATATCCTAAAGCACCTGCAATCTCCAGCATTGCATTCACCTGTTGATCACAAGGAACTCCAGGAGTTCTTACACAAAAATTGTTAATATCATCCCTAACCTTAATATTGCTTGAGAACTTAGGAACAGCACCTTGCAATTTGTTGTTTGATAAAGAAACATTTAACAATTGAGGAAGTGAGATTAAGGAGGCTGGCACAATCCCAGTAAACCGATTATCTCCAATCTGCAGATCGAATAGACTCTTGCAATTTGAGAAATTTGGAATTGGTCCTGAAAATTTATTCCTATGAAGCCAAACCTGTTTTAGTTGTGTCATTGACGATAGAACATCAATGGTACCAGACAATCCCATATTGTTGAGCCACAAGTTTTCGATTCCTGCGCTTGCAAATGATGCAGGCAAGATTCCTGTCAACTTGTTGTAAGATAGCCTGAGATTCTGCAAACTGGGAAAGGAGGCAAATATGTCAGGTATAGAGCCAATAATATTGGCTTCACATGCCTCGAAGGTCATTAGACTTGCAGATTCAGTCAGATCAGTAGGAATACTCCAAGGAGCTAAATAGGTATTCCGACTTATGCTCAGGACTTTCAAGTTGGGAAGTCCTTTAAAGAAGCCTTGAGGGATACTGGTAAAGCTGTTACAGTCAAGACGTAGTTCTTGGAGCAAGCTTAGACTGGCTAGAGAAGGAAGGGGACCGGAAAGACTATTTTCCCGGAGAGCGAGGGATTTAAGTTGAGAAAGAGTAGAGAGTTCGGCAGGAAGGGTGCCAGCAAGGTTTCTGCTTTCGAGATTGATGTCAACAACGCGTAAAGAGGAGTCACATGCGACCCCGTCCCATGTGCAGTAGTCAGTACTGCTACTGTTGGGCCAGCGCCCACCTAGGCTGGGGGTGAGGGCGCTGGCTAGTTCAAACATGGCAATGGAGTCATCTCCGTTGGTATTAGAGAGAATAGGAAAAACAAAAGAGATGCACACGAGTATATGAGCCATTGCACTAAATGTAGACGATAATTTGCTTCATATGTAGATTTGATTTAGATTTAAATTATAAATTATAAATGTTTAACTAGAAAGTTTGCAAGTGTTAGATGGATTTCAAATAAAAAATCTGGAAAAAGAAAGAAAATCCACCGAACTTTGACTTGAGCTGGAAGCAGAAAGTCATAGCACTTACCTGGAATTTCGGTACCTTGAAATTTCAAGATGACGATGGTAACTAAAGAAAAACGAAAACAGTAAAGAAAAGGACGTAGTAGTAAGGAAAATTACAGCGGTGTGGTCCAAGAAAATTTTGTTATCCACTAAAAATATTGAAGGAAAAGACAACTGAGTCTTCGCAGCAATTTTCCTCTTATCAAGAGTCAAGCAATTCAAGTTTTGGCAAACATCAAATCCAATCTCATCTTCCGCGTTTTCAACTCCAAAGCATGGACTAAATAATACAATATAAGCAAAAGGGAAAACCAGTGACCAAATGAATTTGGTCTAGACTCTGTAACTGAGTTCCCTCCATAACATGTAACGGCTGTAACTAATATTAGATACACAAACATCACAAGATCCAATCTAAAAATTAATTGTAACCTAGTCATTAAACAGCATCAGCAACCGAAGAAACTTGTTCTCAACAGTTCAGGTATTTGACACAACAAATCATTGAAACAGCAGGATAACCTGAAAAAACAATGCTTGACCCTTGTTTTCTGCTGATACTGACAAGATTGGAGGCAGCCTCATGGATGAACAGGGATGCTGCCCTTACTTAATGCTAGGTTTACATGTATAATTCTTGCTAATGAACACCTTGACTCATGTCTGGGTCACGTCGAGGGAACCAAGCAATACTGCTTGCCATATGGGCACAGCCTATCTCATGACGGGAGAGCCCATTTACCATCTCTGAACTTTGTATAGAAGCTGGACCTCTTTGAAACCACATAAAACACTGCATGCATGGCAATCATCAAACGAGTAAAAACCAACAATGTATATGAAAAAGCAGTCGCATGCATAAAAACCTTGCTTAAAAATGAAAGCTGACCTGGAATCCCCGAGATGATGAAGTCAGGTTCTCTCAGAACATCGTGAAGCTTTCTCTTTTCATCTACTTTTACCCATTTTGAAGAGCCTTTGCCTAAACAGAACGACACAGCAAGTTCAGGTAAATATGCATGTAGTAAATGCACTTAGTAACCATTATCAATTCACTACAAAATAATTTTCAAGGAATATTTTTAAAAATGCAGCACAAATAATCAGATAAATACAGTTCCAGACCTCAATTTTTGCTTAACAGTAGAGATCATTCTTCAGCATTTACTAATTCAGTAACTAATAAATCAGTGAGAGAGAAGAAAAATAAAAATATCAGCACCAGAGCATATAATTCAGAAGCAGCAATTTCTTTCCAATGCACAGAGAAGCATTCTCATTCTCCGACATAGGTTGCCAGATATCATGATTAAAGAAAAAATACAAGAAACACTGTTTGACATGGAAGCTGGTTAGGAAACATACTAACTGCAGTGTTAGAATAAATAGTACCACAAGTCGCATCCTTCTCTTCATCACCAATTTCTACATGAGCACCTGCAGTCCCTTCTAGCACATAATATAGAAGTTCAGACTTGGATAAACAAATTCCAGAATCAGCCTGATTAATCAAGAACACAGGAGTTAGAATTGAAGAAGAAACAAAAAAAATAAATAAAAATATGACACCAACGAAGTTACAGATACGAGATCTTGCAATATAACTACACCACATTCAGATGTCCCAAATGAGCTTTCAGGCAGATAATCGACCTCAAACAATTATGAGCTTAAACAAGCATCCCTTGAGCATGATTTTTGTATTAACAATCAAAAAGCCAAAGAGTTAAATAATATTTACAACAGGCCGGTGGTCTAAACATAAAATTCACCATGTTACATTAGATGATGCTCCAAATCACACACAGCATAATATTCATGATTCCATCTTCATCGAAGTCATTAGTGTACTCAAATTTTGTGTTTCTTTTTAGAAAAAATGAATGACAGATCCCAGAAACCTACTGAGTTCAACAAAAGTGAATAAATGATACTTACACACTAGAAGCAATAGATAATCAAAGAACCTAACAATTTAGAATATAATGGATTTAATAATATTCTGTTTTAGTGCACCTCAACTTCCTTTGTTGAATAACAAAAATCAGATACTTTTTTAGCCAGACACATCTAGAGTTTCCACAAAAATAAAGAATTTGACAATGCATAGCCCAGTAATGAACATCTCAATTTATATTCGAGTTCAGTAGCAATAGCAACATCATAAATAGAATAAAGTTTTTAACCAATCTCTTTAAGCTAATCAACAGTAAGACAAGGAAATCCAAGAATAACTTGCTATACTGGAACACATAATAATATAAATTTTAGCAGCCAAGGAATTGAAGCCCTGTATGACATGGCATAACATGACATAATCAGAAATCAAGGAACTATTTCACATTAATGTTTGACACATTATGCTTGTGCCATTCGAAGTAAAAAAACCTGTCCAAAATTTTTTTCAAAAAAATTACATATTTATAAGAAATAGACGTTAAAAAAAAAAATCAAAGTTTACCTCATAGTAGAGTTCAATAGCTTCGCGAGTATAATTATTTTCCGAGTCCCAAGGTAATTGTGGACAAGTTTCCGAAAACATGTGTCAAAGTTAAGGATATCATACATGCAATAAATTTAAGGCTGCATTACATCTAATGTCAAAATTAATTTACAAATAGGATTTGAGATATAAAATATGCTAGAAACATGGATATCATGTCCAGATGGGTCATAAACATGTCTGTCTCACAGAAATCTTCAATAAGGTCGCTGGACATGACCTCTGCATACAGAAGAAGAACTGGCCAATGTATAATTTTACTTTTATCTAATACTGGCTTTCTTAATCCAATAAGTTCTTGAAACATAGCCTTCCCCATCTTCAAGCCTCTACCTTCAATTGCCGAAACAAGATCCTGAGCAATATCAATAAAGAAGTGTGTGAGTCTCCACATAATTATATATTAATAATTATTTCAAAACTGCAACTATCAGACCTTGGCATCTGATACGGCCTTGGAAACTTCAGCCTCATGCTTATCCTGCTCCATTTTCAGTGAATTTATTTGCTTAAAAAGTTTTATTAGCTCTACATTATTTGGATCTTGCTTTACTCCATTTTCAATATAAGTTTTTGCCTCGGTCAGCAAATTCAATGACAAAGATGCTTTTGCAGCTCGATATAGTGCCTACTTAAACCAAAAGAAATGCCACAAACAAAAGTCATAAGACTTTAATTTTGACATAAGCATGGCCAAGAACATGAAGAAAGAAATAGCTACCTTGATGTTAGTTGCACTCAACTTAATAGCCTCCTCAGCATCCATAAGAGCACGTCTATAATTTCCTAGCAAAAAATTTACATGGGCTCTATTTGAATAAAGAATTGAATTTTCAGAGTCACTTAAAGCTTTCTGATTTATTGCCCTTGTGTAACAATCAATGGCGTCAGAGTAATGCTTTTTACCCATCTTCACATACTTGTTACCTTGCTCCTACAAGGATAAACAGAACAATTATAAAATGCACAGTCAATTGAAGAGGAATGTGACATTAAGAAATGATTGGTAGTTACAATTTTTTCAAAAAATTAATCCAATTCAAAAACTTTAATATTTTGTCAGCTAAATAAAAAACATTTCAAGAATACCCATTAAAGATACTGGTCCAACGAATGTAATAAGCAGCATTCTTCTCATGGAAGATAATGTATATAGCTATGCCTACTATCTAAATCAAATTATAACTACACCACCAACCAGTAACCCGACACAAATTGGTTTTGAAAATTGATAAAGCAAAAAACAAACAAACTTTACTTCATGCTCAAGTGGATTGCTCAAAATAAAAGCAAAGACGAACAAGACAAAAAATGTTGAACTTTAGTACCATTTAAGTGTGAACATCTATATTCACGTATAAACAATCCAATTTCACATATGCTCCTTCGCCTAGAGAAAAGAAAAAGAAACGCTGAAATCCCAAAGGTGCTGTTTTGAATTGAAAAAACAATATTAATTGGGAGAAAGGACCTTAAGTTCAAGAGCAGCAGACTGTTTAATGGCGGAAATAGCTTCAAAGTCAGCAATTTCGCTCTCGGTTTTGGGGTCGGACCCTGTTTCCAACCACAGTGCCATTTCTCGTTGCTATCTTTTTCCCTATTTGCCAAACACCCGAACTGGAGGTGGCTGACGGCTGACCGGCGGTGGAAGAAGAGACTACAACAACCAAACCAATTACTAAAAGAGCAAAACAAGTAAATATATATTGCGAGGGACAAGTTGCCATCGAAATTCGGACAACGGAAAAGTTAAGGGAGAAACTTTTTCCTTCTACTGTGTATGATAGAAAATTTTCTGTCGCCTATATTCTGGAGGGAAACGTTTCTACTTGATGTTTTTTCAGTAGTGAGTAGCCACTGCATTTATGAAATCATTTCCAAGCGTCAAAAGATCAACGGATCTATCTAAAAATCGAAAACTGACCCAAAAAATTTTACCTTAAGGTAATTTACCATTTAGTCTATAAAGTTTAGTCAAAATTGCAATCACATATTTACTGTTTAGCGAAATCACTTATTCATCTCGAAAATTTAACTTCATTAAACTATATAATTCTTTCATCAAACAAGTATAATATGGTCTTTAATTATATTGTGATATTTGATTATTTGGTCTTTTACGGTTTATTTCTCACTTAGAGATAAAAATAATATTCTTTTAAATTAAAAGACTATACGGTTTAATAAGGCTAAATCTTAAAAAATAATTAATAATTTTACCAAAAAATAAGAATATAGTAATACTTTCTTCTAAAATTTAGATATTAAATGTTAATTATTCTTATTAAAGTACTATGTGAGTGATTATTTATTAAAAAAAAGAAGTATGTAATTGGATATTTTGGGCCTAGCAATGAATTGAAATGTTCGTGGGCTAGAAATGAGCCGCAAATGGCTTATTTTGATTCTGCCCACTGTAAAGATCCGCCTTCTACGGAAATGGGCTCTAGCCCGAGTGGTATCTATCTACCCAAGAGGCTTGAAGATAATTGAAATGGTTACCATACAATTATAAATTCTCTCATATTCGCATAAACCTTATTTTCTCATGTCTGCATAACTACGACTGTTCATTTTCTTTTTTATTGGAATTTCTTCATTGATCTCTTGCTACCAATAAAACTTAATTCCAAATTAGTTGAGACCAACTACATAAATCCTTCGTGTCCATTTACTCAGTTCATAGCTAGTTAATGTCCATTTCATAACTGAATTATTTATAATGGCAATAATATATTATTTACCAAAGATTGAATATCAACAATCAACCATTTCATTATAGGCTCAGCATTTGAAATTGAAAGCAAGCAGTGAATTCCAGATAAACAATCTGACCAGAGACACTCCTACACCAAGGAATAAAAATACATTTGATGACTTGAGTTGCTTTCTTTCTAAAGAAAAAAAAAAGGTCTCTTCAATTTTGTTTCTTCTTGCGAATGCATTTCAGAAACAAACATTCTTCTCCAAGCCCCAATTTAAGGGGAAAAACGGAAAAAACACACATCCCTTGGAGGTTTGAATCAACACAAAGTCAATAAGAATCACAAATCAGATGACAACTACAACTTGAACAAAGACAAGGCTCCAGTAAATTCATCCCAAAGTTCCAATTACCACAAGTTTGAAGCAGCTTCCGAGTTAGGAAGCACAGGAACATTTCAAGAAAGTGTAGTGACCACCGAACATGATCATGAATAGGATTCATAGAATATATTAGAGTACATAACAGCCTGGCACTGTACAGAATCATTTGCCGCATAGACAATTTGTACACTTCATAGTCTAAAATGATTGTACCACTGCAGAATGAACCAGTTTTAATCCTTTTCAATAAAGCACATTTAGTAACTCAAACTACACCTGTGCTAAACCATTACAAGAAGTTTCGAAATCGAAATAGAGCATACCTACATCCAGCATAGAAGGTTCAGCAGAAAAGGCATTTGTCTCAGGAGGCACACAAGCTTCAGGTTCACTGAACAACCAGCTGACATACTCATTGTCGTTGTGCTGGACCTTGGTGCTTTCATCCAATTGGGAACTTAACTGCTTCATAATCGTGGGCTTGAGGTTGGACCCTGTGCCAGGAAGAGGAACATTTTCAGCCAAAGTCTGCTGATTGCTTTGATTCAAGTTGTTAATCCAGAAGTCAAATTCAGAGAAACTTGAATCCATAATGTTTTGACTTTGATTTCCAAGCTGATAGATGTTCTGTGCATCATTTGACTGAGGAATAAGTTGATTTAACACCTCAGGTTGAGGAGGCACTGTGTCTATGTTTATACAGCCCATATTGGGCTGAGAGGGACTTGTATAAGCATATGAGTCTGGAATCATGTTGGGAACAACATCCTGCCACCCAGCAGGATGACTTTTAGCATTTACTGTAGCCAGTGGGACGGTATTCCCAATATAGTTTGATGCAGGAGGACGATTGATGTTGTTCAGATACACAGATTGGTTCATTGCAGAAGCATTCCTGAGTCTGATTATTCCTGGCCTTTTAAACGTTGTATTATTGGAGACAAATTGTGCGCCTCTATTCCGTAAAACGGCATTATTACTTATATTGCTTGGCTGCTGTGAAACAGGGTGAGGCGAGACTCCATTTCTGCTCTGAGCACATCCTGTTCGTCTGGTTCTATGCTGACTTATCATACTCGGAATAGTCATCCTGGCAGAAGAGCAAGGACGAATAGTAGTCGGCCTGGAGACCTGATTTTGTGTTACTAAAGTAGGCCCCAACTGTACATCAAGGGTCGCAACATGGTGAGCTTCAGGTACTGCTACAGGAAGACAAGCATTAGGAAATCCAGAGACTGGCAGGGCAGTATTTTTCCCCAGCCTGAAATTTTCCCGCTGACTTTTCCAAATCTCCACTTTATCAGTGGCATGACAGTGGTCAATGCTTGAGAGACCTGTACTCCAGTGTACACATGGCGCAAGTGAGTCACAGACGTAACAATGGCACTGTATTTAAGGAAGAATGTTATCAGAATAGTACAAAACTAATCATTAGAGTATAAGGAACAAATGTTGTATCTTGAGAGAATCCAAGCTTTAGAAAGTGACGTTACCAAGTTACAGTGTCTTTGATGTGGGGTTGAATTGAAAGGAAATTTAGCACAAAGATGCCTTGGATGAGGATAGTCTCTACAAGCAATCTGTAACCACAATTATAAAATAATTAAAACAAGCATCTGAATCACAATTACTACTCCCACCATCCACTTTTATCTGTCACTTTTGACAAATTGTTTTGTGTAAAATTATCTGTTGTTTTGAGAAGATTAAGGAGCATTATTATTATTATTTTTTGTTGAAATTTTACCCTCATCTTATGAAGTCCCATTTTCTCTCTCTTAATTTTATTTTAGCAGTAGTCTCATAGAGAGAGAATTCTGGAGATTTGAGAAGTGAAATGAGATAAAGGGTAATCTAGTTGAATTAAGAAGTATTTTGTTGTAATTTAGATGATTTTTCCTTAATTACCATGCAAAAACCTTAAATGACATTAAAAAGGACAGAAGGATTAGATCTTTCAATCACAAAAATAAGATGTAGGTGAAAAGTAAAAGAAAAAACGAGGCAGTTGCAGTGATATCAGGTTAAGAGATTATCAGCAAGAAGAGAGAAGGAGAAGGGGAATATGAAAAAGAGTAGCATCAATTATTAAAATGAAGTATCTCACAGACATATAAACAAGTGATCCTCAAACAATAAAATCCATAATTTACCTATAGTGTCTGTGAGACTCTTTATCATTATCAATTCTCAAAGTGAGCTGACAATATCCAAGATCTGGAACAGCAGAAAGCACAATCACCTGATTATGCTTCAGGCAAATATCAATTTTCTTTTGAGGTTCAGAAGTATGTAATTATTTGTGGTCTGAATTTAAGGTATGATTCTAAGTTACTCCCATCATTTTGCGACTGGTTATCAATAGAACAACATTTTAGATTGATAGCTTTGGACAGTCCAAAAAGAGCGAGGCTAACATATGACGTCAAACGAAGACTCAGTAATAGCATTCATAGAAATTAGTAAATAACCCTCTTGCTAGGACATCCCCTTTAAACTTGTGATTGTTGTCCATACCTATCCAGATATAAGCAGAAACAGCAATTCATTTCTAATTTTTAGACCTGCTCCATGGGGAAAAGGACCTTTCTCACATGCAGCAATTGCAGTGGCTAGCCCAAGGGTAAATGGAAGCTAACCCTTTCTTCACATAACAAGTTCCATTTCATTAAGCATATGACAACAGGCAGAGCGCTCTGCATCTTCTTATCTCTTTTTTTTTTTTAAGTGATTTAAAAACAGGACAAATGATTCATTCATGAAAATTTCTAGAAAATTGCAGCACTTTGTCCTTTGAGCACATGATCTAGATTTTCAAAAAGATTCATCAGTTCAGTTTGTCATTCAATTTGAAAAATGGCACCAGTTCTACCTACAATAATTTGTTTTGTTTGGTCAATGTAGAAAATCCAAGCCAATTGACACAACTAGAAGAATAGCACTTCACAACAAATCAGATCAAGCAATGCATATCATACCATATACCAACATCATTGCAGACATTCTGCCTGTTCACAAGAGCTGAATCTAAAGGTGCCCAGTATGCCATAGAAATTGGAAGTTTAGCCAAATATCATCACTGATATCTGGATGCACCACATAAGAGCACATGTTAATGTTATGTAGCATTAAAAATATTGCAAGGCATCAGAAAAGAAAAGGAAGAGATTCCTCCAACCAAGAAGTGATGGTCCTAATCCTAGTCTAAAGATGATGACGATGAAGAAGAAGAGCTTGAGTTAGGTAACAAGGGCTTTCTCTCCTCCATACAAAATCTTAAAACCTTTTTACAAAAACAAACCCTTGTGAACATGGAAACAAAGATGAGAAAAACCAAATGTATATAAATGTGAAGAGATATAGTTGGTGTGTAACTGTCAACTGATAGGTACATTAGTATGCACTTGTGATATTAAGTGCACATACATAAAATAACACTCTGAAGCAATCACACCAAAATGCCAAATGCCAGATAAGTTTCATGTTCTCCTGATATGTTACTTGAAGGGGAGAGTCTACTTAGAGTTCCCCATTTACAAATGTAGCAAGACAAAAGAAAAATCAATTTCCAAATTCACTTTAAAAGATACCAGAAATAACAAAATGCAAATATAGAAATCAAATGTGCACAGACAACCAACCATCAAAAAAATTAAAAAAGAAATGCAGAAATCAAATTTTTTTTAGTTTACGATAATAGCTATACACGCACCTGTCCTTTTGTCCAACGACAAGCACAAAAAAATTAAAAAAGAAATGCAGATATCAAATTTTTTTTAGTTTACGATAATAGCTATACACGCACCTGTCCCTTTTGTCCAACGACAAGCACTTCATCGCCGTCGCTGCCCGGCTCATCAACAACATCGACTCGCTTATCTGGGTTACCATCCAAAACCACACAATCATCATCCTCAAAATCTTTAACCGGTTTCAAAGACGAGTTAGACTTGGACTTGGGCTTAGGCGGGTTATACTCGCCGACTACCACAACATCATCGGAATCGGCTGTTCCTTCATCGAAGGTCTCGATGAGTTGAGTCAACCAATTGTGATCATCATCACAACGGCTACGCTCATCAAACATCGTCTCTTCATCGGAGCTGATATCGAAAATCACAGGATTCGAGTCCATGGCAAGTATCGAATCCGTTTCAAAGACTGAAGCTTTACCATGAACTCATTCCCTTGAAGAAACGGGTAAAACCCAAACAACTAATCAGGTTTCGAATTAGTTGAAATTGGCGCAAGAAAAAAAAATCGTTAGTATAAATTCATAAAATTAAAAAAAATGAAAGGAAAGGGTTTCTGGAAGTTGTCTACCAAATTATGTTTTTGAAATGGAAACTAAATTAGGGTTCTGATATGTGAGAAATAGAGAAGACATGAATGAGAAACTGTGAGTTTGAGGAGAAAACGCAGACAGAGTGAGCGAGTGCGACGGGACCGGCCAAATAGGTCATAAAGCAAAACGTTGCGCTAAAAGTTTAAGTGGGTTTTCATAAAGCAAAGCAAAGACTAAAATTAAAAATATCATTGGTTTTAAAAAATAGAGATTTTCATATATTAATTTTTTTTTCTTCGTTCCAAAAAATTAGTTTGAGACTTTTTGATGAATGATGTGATTGTGGATGGTGTATTAGAGTTTCCTTCTTTTTCGAAGTCATCCATGGTGGTCTTCTTGTTTACAACGTGGAATTTTCTCGTCAAGCTTCATCTAATGGGTCCCGGTTTAATTGGCATTATTGTTTCTGGCACTTGTATATATTTTTTATTTTAAGAAAAAAAAAATTCAAATTTATAATTTTTGCTCAAACTATATATGGGAGAGAGGAGACAAATCCTCGTGCTATTAGTGTAAATGATTATAAAGTGGGTTTTAATAATTATTTTTTATTTTTTAAAATAATATTAAAATTTCAGTTAAATGCTTCAAATCAATATAAATATTAAAAAAAACACAATATCTCTCCTGAATACTAGATATAAAATAAAAATCATAAAATAATTATTTGTTCACTAACCTAATAAGAAATCCTCATCAAAATAGAAAGGTGAACTTGAAGAAAATATATACATCTTCAAAATGGTCGATTATATGAACTTCCTGAATCTTCGTATACATTGCGTAAATATCCATAAATTAATTGTGTATGAACAAACACAGAGGATTTGAACAATTAAATTTAATAGAGGAACAAGCCACATATTACCGGGCTTCAAAGGGTGAAGATCATCATATAATTGAAAAATCTCCACAAATTGCAACATATCCAAATGAACTAAACAAATACAAGTAACAAAGTAAAACTCCACATAAAATGGAGATAAAACAAAAACATTAAACATAAATAATATAAATCTTTATCAAAGTAGACATAGATCTGTAATTTATTTAATAAAAAATATAAAAATTTGCAACAAAATTAAAATTATGAGGAGGGGCTCTGATACCAAATGTCACGATGTCATATTCTCGCAAATCCTGGCACTCGTGTGGTTCCTAAACTTAGCTCATAATCTAGGTCAGTCATGCATACTTTAAACGTCTTAACATCATATTCGACTGTAGGACTCATATTGCCATATAAATAGAAAAGGTCTTGCACATCCGTGTACGGCCTAAAGGCCTTTGGACATTCCGGGCATCATAGACTACCAATATCAAAACCTCAACTTTTAGAGAGACACGTAATATAGGCCCATGACCCTAGTGTTTATAGACCTTCTTCTCCATGGATACATCAACCCCTCTCGATAGAGTATGATGCTCGTATCCTAGCTCATTAGGGCTCGAGTTTTTATCCCAGCCCGAGGCGACGGAGAGCATTACACCTCTTGCTTCTCATGTTCTCGGCACCTATGCCATCCAACATGTAATTCTTGTTTTCAATAGCCTTGTTTCATCTATTAGATTATCATGGTAAAGTACCATGGGTAAGAATGCATTATAAGAGACAACAATAGGCTCATCTCTATATCTACATGCTTGATTTTGTTGTTCAATAGAGAGAAGGGAAGAAAATTTTAATAGGAGAAAGGGAGGGAGAGGATAATTATTTATTGTTTCTCTTTCAAGAAAAAAAATATATTATTTTTTTTATAGGCGGGCGTGCATGCATAAATTACATTGAGATTGGGCTGGGCGAGCATGAAAAGAAACAAAAAACTTGATTTTTGTTGGCCACTGCTCGTAGTGGAATGGGCCCAATAGAGTTCTGATAAAAACAAGGCCATTCAACATGACGAGATTGGGCTCTAAATTGAGTAGGTTTGCATCTTGTGATTGAAGCCCATTATAACATATGGAAATTAAGATAAGCTCTCATAAACAAGTGTCACATAGAAATAATTGTCACTAATTAAATATTTAATTTAATTAATTTAGTACATGGATGAGCTCAAACACTAAGAATAGGTAAATCCTTTTTCAATGGATTACTATTTGTCTATATATGTTAGGAGATTGCTTTTGTTGATGCATTTTATATGAATGTGCTTCAAACAAAAAAATTAATTAAAAAAATAATTTAAATCAAAAGTTATTAAATAAAATAATCAAATTAAATTAAACAAGGTTACATGATTGCCTCATTAAACTTTAATATCTATAAACATTTAGGTGCCACCTCTATTAGATTGGACGCATGCATGTTTAACTTTTGAGGGGTCATTTTCGTAATTATAGCTATTTCTTTCTTAGAAATTATAAATTGGTACTTCTACTTTAATTATTATGAATTATAACCATGAAAATAACTAATTCAAAAATTTGGTAGAATGCACACATAGATATAATTTAGTTAGTTTCTAAAAATAATTATATTCTTAAAGTTGAAAATTTAAGACATTTAAAAGAATGAAAATTCAATATTTTAATTTTTATATGAAATAATTATATATATATTGGTACAATATTTATTAAACTATATTTTATTATCGTAAAATTTGGTTTTTACTAAATAAAAAAAACTTTTTTTTTTCAAAATACATTGGAAAAGGGCAAAAAAAGGGAGGTTAAGAATTTCATCCAAAAGTTACCGTCACGAAAAGTCAAAATATCCGAAATTACTAAAAACTAGAAAATGAATTTTCGGTTCTCGAGAAATAAGCATGTGCGAACTTCGGACGGTACCCTTCCGCGCGAATCGTGCTTCTGCTGTAAATTCTCTGTTCCATTGCTCCTGTGCGCGTTCCCAGTACGCTCTTGTTGAATAGACTGAATACCAAGAATCGTTCGTCTATTTTATTCTCATGCCATAAGTTGGTCAATTCAATAAATAGGTTATGCCTAACGCGTGCAAGAAACGCTTTCAAGGACGAAAGTGAAATATTGAATCGGCCTTTCTGATTTTACATTCGAATCTAACGGTTCAGATTTAAGGAAGATCAACACAGTAACAATACCGCAGCAAATTGCAAGGAAGTGGAGCCCACAGGTTTATTTTAAGGTGGAAATTCTGTCTTTTCATGCATGCGACACGTTGAACTTCAAAGTCAAAACCACTTTCTCGTTAGTGGAAGTTATATTTCTAAAATATTACACAAACTAATAATTTAGTATAAACTTACTATTTACTCCCTGAGTATGATTTTAATTAATTATAATTAAATCTATTTTATTTGGCAAATACATAGAGTAGTTCGTAAGACTTAGACTTGTTAAACTTTTTATTCAACAACTTTCTTTTTTTTTATTTAATAGCTATGAAAATAGTAAATATGAGAGATTAAATAACAACACATTAAATAGTCTAAATATTTTTATAGTGAAAATGCTTATTTGGACCGAATAAATAAATTACAAAATAATTGAAGAAAAGCTAAATTTTGTACCTCATAAATTAATAATTATATTTATTAAATAAAAGAATGATTATAATAAAATTTTATAAGTTAAATATTTATTTATCGCAATGAGATTGGACATGTGAAAAGAACTATCAGTCTCGATCCCATTAAAATAATTATATTTTAGACTAAATATCATAATTTTTCTACGGTATTATTATTTATTTGTATAGATAGTCATGATAATTTTTCTACAGTTAAATGTTTATTTTCTTATATAAAAATTAAAGATTATCGAATATTTAATAGTTGATTTCTATTTAAAGTTTTACATATAAAAAAATTGTATTAAAAAGATATTTTTAACTAAAATTAATATCTCACTTAAGACAAAAAAAAGTACTAATATAATACATTTTGTGATGTTAAATCAAAAGATAGTAATTAATTTTCAAATGAGGGCATTTGTTTTATTTTCTGTATTTTTCGGGGGTCAATATAATTTTGAAGAAACGGAAAGGAAACCTGAGCTGTCTTTTCCTTTTCTCCTCTGTTATAAAGCATAGTTCGCTTAAACACAACATCTCCTTCTTTTATTTGTAACTTCCTTTTCTCGTCTATATTTGGTATCTCTCTGCGGAACAGAAACAATAGCCTGGAAACCTGAAAAGACAGAGAGAGAAGAGCAAGGTATGAATTAATATTGCCAAAATTTTAATAATTACTTCTCAAATTTTACAATTTATTTTTTTAATTAGATAGTATAACAATCATCTCGATTTCGGTTATAATTTCACATTTTCAATTGTAGACAGCTACTGCGTTGTTTTAAATGCTTGATTTTGGACTTTATTTTCTGAATTAATGCGTTTGCTTTGACCCTCTAAATTATTTTTTGTTTTGTTGCAAGCAGGTGTTAATAATATCATATTCAGATTTTGAAGTTTTTGTGATTATTTTTATAGTGATATGAATGTTCTGAATGTGCAAGTAACTTCAAATTTAAAGGCTCCATTATGATTTGAGGAACAACAACGGTCCAGAGAGAACCCATTTCATATCTGCTGTTGTGTACATTGGGGTTTGGATATTTGAATTAATGTGATAATATCTTTGTGGATTACGTGTATGATGTGAATTTGTGATTCTGGGTTGGGGAGCTTTTGTTGTTTGAATGATTTAATGGCTTAAAAGAGCTGAAATGTACAAGATGAGATAAGTGCTTAAGAAGATGCAAACAAAGGAAGATGCTGCATCACAAGAGGATCGGTCAGAAGTAGACTGGCCAATATCTCCGCATGCTGTGTTAGAGAAAATATCTGAGAAGCCATTTAAAATGGGTGATCATACGCAAAATGGTTTCTCACACAATCTGAGTGTTCAGCCGCCATCCCCGGTGCATAGGCGGTGTCAAAGTGAAGTTTTGTCCATGGGCCATCATCATGGCAGTAGTTTTCAGAAATTGAAAACTCAGATGCAAAAGGCATGGCGATGGGGTGGCAATTCGAGAGGACAAGATTACAGTTTCAATCCAGAGGTATTGGCAAATCAGAAACGCCAGTGGTATCAGCTTCATTCCAAAACTATGGTACTTTATCCTTTATATTTTTTTTGGCTTGTTTCTATTTTTCAGCTTAAAACTTTATTTATTTTTTTTTATTAAAGCAGTTTAAGTATTTCTAATCAAAAACTTAAAAGCACATTCAGTATATTAGACAGTGAGATAGATCAGTATTGCATTTTTTGCTTGGAATTGGAAACATCTATGTGTCATCTTGGAAGAATTCCTGGTTATTTCTTCATGGTAACCCATTGTACTAGCTCATCCTTAAGATTAAAGTAGTTTTGTGTTAACTCTTTTTTGTTTTCTTATTCATG
The DNA here is from genome assembly GCA_948099535.1 of Jatropha multifida. Lineage (NCBI taxonomy): Eukaryota > Viridiplantae > Streptophyta > Magnoliopsida > Malpighiales > Euphorbiaceae > Jatropha > Jatropha multifida. The sequence continues at coordinate 67,791 of CANUEX010188077.1, read as the reverse complement.
CAAAGTGACTAGTTCTAAGTCGGACATCAACCAACCTTTTAAGTACTCTTCTATATTGAAGCTCAAAACCAGCTGTGTTGCAGTATATGATTTTTAAGTATGGCTCAGGCAGAGGATGTTCATTCCTTTGAGTCGAGTGAGTTTGCACGTTTGGTGCTTATTTTTGACATTCTTACTATTTCAAGATTCTAATTGTGCTCAGTTTAGAAAATTTTACACACAGTTTAATTAATTCTTAACTGCTTTTCAATGCTTGGATCAAAATTAACAACTTAGAGATCTAAAAATATTTTCAAACTGCATGCTAAAGTGATTTCAACATTTTCATCATGTTATTTTTTGGCTGGTGCATCAAGCTGCATTCTTCCATTAAATTATTAGATATAACGTCCAATAGTTTATCTTAAGATGATTCCTCTCCTTATCTATGTGTGGTCTCAATCACTTAAGATTTAGATAACAGCTACTTATCCTTTGCGATGAGGTTTGGAGATCTGCACAACTTATATAAATTTTAGAGAGATTAAAGTAGAATGTTGAGTTTTTTAAAAAATAGGAACCTACAATAAAAAATTAGTTCCATGCCTCTGGTGTCAGAAACACAATCACCATAGTCAGAAGCACGATCATCATATGCACCTTTTTCTTTTCTTTATTGCCTAAATTAATTTTTATCCCAAGATTTCTTGATGCTACACATCTCTATTATCTTCTATTCCTGGTTTTAAAAATGAATTTTCATTACAACTTTTACTTTTTAGATTAGCATTATTCTCTCAAATCACAACCATCCTGGTTGTTACTGTTGTCTAATAGCCACAAAAGTCCTTTAATGACTCCTATAGTTATAATGACCGTCATGTTTTAATCTCCCATATTAAAAATTGTTCTATAATGTGGTACCATACCATTGGTTGCATTTCCTTTTTTTTTTTTTTAAATTTGCTTGTTTAAGTTTTACTAATGTCTAAACTTTGAAGGCATATAATATTTTGATGTAAAAATTCAGAATTCATTGAAACCAGTATTTTTCTAGCATTCTAGTCAAATTATTGCAAGTTTGATGCAATCTACCAGTTTAATGTAAAATTCACTTCCACTATAGCTGCAATTGCAATGGTGTCCAGCTTGTTTTTGCAACTTGGCAGCTATATAGTAACAACAACTTGCTTCCTTCATATATATATATATATATATATACACATGTTTGATCTATATATTCTACAATATAAGGGCAAAAGAAACCCATTTGCCCCTTTGCTGTGGTTTTATAGTATTATGCATTACAATATAGAAAAATAGCAATGTTGCATGTCTTAGAGCCAAAACATTTACTTCTTAACTTGTTATGAAATTATATATATGGTGTTCTCTTTTTTCATGTTGTTGGGTCAATGCAATGTAGAACAATTATATGCTCTCTGACTTGGAGGCATACCTATATCATCTTATTCTTTGGAATATTATATGTCTTCAAAGTTTTGTTCTTGTAAAACCCCAAAGATTACTTAATTGGTAGTGGGTTTGCTTCCAAACTTGTTCACCAAGTTTGAATTCTTAGATTAAATTGGATTTATTTCCCTTTTCCGTGAATGCCCCCATTCATTCTGGATGGTCTGCCTTTGATTGGATTGGAGCTTAGAGTTTGCTTGTATTGCTCTTTGAGCTGTTATTTAGAGAAGCACTGTTCAAAGTTTTAATTGAAAGTGGGCAAGTCTAAAGCAAATTTCTTTTTACACAAGGATATGCATTGCTCCTTGTTAAACTCTTTTATGTATGTCTTGATGTAACAAGTTCATATTTAACTAACACAATAGGGCTCAATTGGCTCATATATTGGTGGTTTTCTCGCCCTTTAACACTTCAGGTTTTGTGAAAACTGCCCCCTTGGTGCCATGTTGCCATTGAACTGAAAAAAAAAAAAAGAAGCCTTTCTTCTCGTATATTTCATGAATTATTTGTTTAGCTCCATCTATGCTTTCCAGCCAAACTAAATTCTATCAGGGTGGCGTGACCTAGTCTGCATTAAGTATTTTGACAATGCAATGTCAATTTAGGCTGCATTAAGTTAAAAAATCCAATGTCAATTTTATGTAAAGCATTGTTTTAACTTGTAAAAATGTCTCCCTTCGTCTCATCAATCCCTCAGTCCCTTTTTGACTGTCCTGATGGAGTCCTATGATGGTTGGTAATATAAAGATCATAGAACTTTATTCTTCCTCCATTTATTTTTCTCAGTCTTGTAATTTGATCGACTTGATTCTTGGAATTCCACAATTAAGGAATTCTGGAAAAGAAAGATGATTGGAGGGATGTGGTTTGGCTATCTATAAAGGTGATCTTTGCAATTTTTAATCATTGATCTGCCAATATCCCTTCTCTAGTTCTGAAACTTGAAGTTTACTCAACAGCTCCCTCAACCCCCGCATACTTTTACGTTTTATTTTTCAAAACAAGCTATAATGACTTTTATATATCTATGCTATAAAATAATGTAGTTGTTGGTGTAGGACAATACGAAATTTCAGGAGCCCACCTCACTATTTGAACACTTTGTTATTGTTGGGCTTCATCCTAATGCCAATCTTGAGGCTGTAGAGGATGTATTTGCAAGAAGAAAGAAATGGGAGTTTGAGGCAGCAAAATCTGATGTAATAGCGTATAAAATGTTGCAGCAATTTCGGGGGCCTACATTTCCTTCAATGGAACCCCAGGTTAAGGGACGACTAGTTTAACAAAGCTCTGAACTCTCGTCCTCTTTCTGTATTAGCTGACTATAATTGTTTTCTCTTTATCAGATACTTTTCAAATATCCTCCTGGGAAGAGATTACCTATGCGCCTAAAGGATTTAGGTTCTTTCTGCTTTCCTGAAGGTGTTAAGGTTTGATGTTACTTATCTTTTCCTTCTGTTCTCTTGGTTTAGTCTGTTTGTATTTATCTGCTACTTGAATCATTGTTGATTTGCGTGATTGCCTCATGTTTACTTCATTTTTGCATGTTTACTTCTTTCTTTCTCTTTATATTTAGACAAGTGATACATATTGAAAATGAACTTTTTGCATTGTTTATTTATACTATGATATTATGGTCCACTGTTAAGCAATAGGAGAACCTAGAACATGTTGTTACGCAGCCATCTTTAACAACACTAAGATTTGATAAATACGAACTGAGTGAATGGCGTGGGTGTGCACATAAATACACATACCATATACATAACATTGAGCTGGAAAAATAATATTTGTAGTCAAAATGTTGCTTAGACTATTTATGGTTTAAAAAATAATATATTGGGGAAGTGAGGCTTTATAGAGTGTTCCATATAATTTTTATTTTAGCACACCATTTGTTCCCATCATAAAGTCCTATAAAGTTGAAGAGGCATTTTCTTTTTCGTCATATGGACTATATTTTATTTTTCAAAGAATTGTATAAAGTGTATCTATTACAATTATGTTTATACTATTAAATACATAAAGGTGCCAAAGGGTTAGTTTCTATTGTTTGGATTGTTGAAGATGATACAAAAAATTTTCAACTGTTGTCGGATTAGATCAAGGATAGGTTTTGACGTGGTTAACTTGGCAAAGCATATCCAAGAGGATATGATCTCTTGGTAGGGGTGAGCAATAATTGGTTTCTAACCGAAAATTAAACCAAATTGACTCATTTCGGTTGGATTTAGGTAGTTATTTTAGAAATTTTGTTAGCGATTGGTATGGATAGAGAAAACCATTTTGTTTTTGTTTTTGGTTCGGTTACCATATATAACTAACTGAATTTATTTTTAAGCTCAAAATTGCTAATTTTGGATAACTGTATCTCAAATGAATTTTGTTAGCGATTGGTTTGGATACAGAAAACCATTTTGTTTTTGTTTTTGGTTCGGTTACCATATATAACTAACTGAATTTATTTTTAAGCTCAAAATTGCTAATTTTGGATAACTGTATCCCAATCGAACCAAACTGATTCAATTCAGTTTGGATTGGTTTTTGTACCATTTGGTCTTGGATTTGGTTACCATGAAAATATATTCAAATAAACTGAAGCCAAGCTAATTCAGTTTGGTTAGCCGAATGCTTACCCCATATCCCTCAGTATAGTTTAAATAGATGAAACCTAACTTGGTTTTAACAAGAAGTTAAAGCTATGGAGTATTCGAGAGTCCAAGGGTTTCCAGTTAAGTAGACCTAAAACAAAGTACTCGAGCTGCAATTTAGAGGTGATTGAAGTGAGGCCATTTGGATAGCATAGAGGTCCGAAAAATTACTCACTTCAAATAACTTGTATTTATTATACAAAGAGATTAGGAAATGAAGAGAATGTCAATTGTAGGACTAAAGCAAGATGGACAAATTAGAAAAGTGCAACAATAGGAGGCCTATGTGATTGCAAAATGCTAGAGCTAGGTAGAGGGGAAAGTTTTATAAGTCTATGATTCAATTAACTATAATGTGTGGTAGCAAGGTTACATAGCAAAAAATCATTTTCAGAGGATTAGCATGAGTAAAATGAGAATGCTCAGATGTATGTATTAAAATGGAAGAATGGATTGGAAGGGAAATGAATGCATTTCAGTAGGTAGAAGTGGCAGCTATTGTAGGAAAATTAAGAGAAATTTAGAGATGGTTTGGACATATGCATCATAGACCAATAAATGTAACAACACAGAAAAAATGAGCGTGTTAAATTTGTTGGAAATAATAAAATCAAGGTGTATGCATAGAACATTGCATGCGTAAACATTGAGAAGGATTTAACAGCTCTAGATCTTTATGGTGACGTAGCTCTAAACAAACAGAAATATAGGAAATGGATCCATATAGTTCATTCAAACTAGTTTGAGATTAATGTCTAGTTGGTTTATTATGGTTTTCAGATATATGTTGATTTCTCGACTATATTTCACTTGTTAATGTACTTTGTTTATGTTCTAGTGCTAATCACCCTTCACTTTCTCATTTATGGATTATCATTGTACAGACACGGTTATTGGAGAGGACTCCATCATTAAGTGAGCTAAATGAACTTATTTATGGACAGGTATGCAAAGTAATGATCTGAGTAACTCTCGTGTACAGCTTTATGATTCCTAATGATCCTCTGTGCTCTCAACACTACTTATTCTTTATCAGGAAGAGTGCATAGTTTTAAGTTTTATCCACATTTGTAATCTATGCCTAATGAGCAAATAAAAGCATGAGAGAATCCGAAGGGATTCAGAAGTCATATAATATGTCTATTTCTTTGCTTCAAAAATAAATATGTTCTTTGTCAAAACTAATTAATACTTTATTTCTATTAGGATTAGCAAAGTTTTCTCGCTTTGATCACTTCGGAAGCTGAATAAAACCTGATGTCCCCGTGCATTATGAGCAATGATGCTTTTTTTCACTCTAATCTTAATTGGCTTCAAGCATTACTTTTCAGTACTGTTTTTCTTTCCTGCAGGAGCATATGGGCCGAGATGATTTGGCATTCATATTCTCTCTCAAGGTAAATGTTATTTCTTCATATCATTTATATTTTACCTCTATATTTGTTTTTGTAGAGTGATTCCAATCTGAATTTCCATTGCATTAACTCTTGCAGCTAATTGTGTTTTGGTTAACTTTTCAAACTTCTGGTTTACATCTGGATTTTGTCATGATGATATTTACTAAATCTATTTTGTGATGCTTGACTAAACTGTGGTTCTCTTTGCAATTATTTAATCAAACCTTTTGCAGTGTATCTGCTTCAAAAAAAAAAAATCCATTTGACTAGTAAATTTAAAGTGATTTGAGAACAGAAGTTTTGTGATACAAATTGGCGGATTCTTAATATATTTTTTGTTCCCTTGATCAGGTTGCAGATAATGATACACTTTATGGGGTTTGCTTGCATGTAACAGAAATTGTTCAAAGGCCACCTGGTATTTTAGGTACCATCTCACCCCTCCCACAGTCATCTGGGCAGCCGTCTGGACGTTGCGGCCGCTATTTAGTTTCTGCACCTCGTTGCTACTGTCTGCTAACCCGTGTTCCTTTTTTTGAGCTACACTATGAGATGTTGAACAGGTTGATTAATTTTATTTGACTTCTAAGAAGCAATAGTTTATCTTTTGTGGGGTACGAGAAGTTTATTAGAATTGATTCAATATGATTTACTGCTTGTGCTTTCTTAAATGCAGTATCATTGCACAGGAGCGTTTGAATCGTATAACACAGTTTGTCAGTGAAGTGTCACTGAGTGGTGTCACTTCAGCAACCAAAGAACATGATCAAATAAATATGAATGCTTATTACCCTGATGGGGGGTTTGCTTTTGATTGGACAGCTTCTGCAATACCTGTTGACAGTGCAGTGGCCCTTACTGCTGCTGCTGCTGGAATTATATCAGATGATGAGATCCCAAGCTCATCACCAAAGAAATGGGAATCTCATTCTCCTGGAAGTGGTTCTGCTAGTGAGGCTTCAGATTTAAGTCAAGCAAGGGAAGTAGAAAAGGACAGTAAGAAGAATGCACAAGATTTTGATGACTGTGCTTCTGAGTCGTCAGAAACTCATTCTGATGCTCTGGAAAGAATGGATGGGAGCTATGAAAATGGTCAAGCCTCTCCTGAGAATGCATTATTTAATATCTCAAGGGCACACTTATTTGAGCGTCCAGGAAGTTTTGATAACTTATTCAGGTAGTTAATTTACAATTATTATATCTACTTTGTTGCTGTATTCTACGTATGACAGACTAAAAATTATTGCTGCATTATTTCTTGATTTTTCTTAGGTTAAATATCTTTTTAATTTTTGTTTCGATAATGTAACATTTATAAAATCTGTCTAAATCCTCCTGCTTTTCTTTCAATTTAGTGTAACTGAACTTGATAGCTGTCATCTTCTGTACCCGATGGTGCACTACTCTGGTATAATTTCAGTAATATATCATTATCTTTTGGCAGTCCAGTTAGAAGCATGGCATGTTATGATGATGATGATGAGCCTTTTGCAAATAGTGAAAAAGATTTTGATGATGACTTAATAATGGAATGGGCTAGGGTTAGTTTTACTTCCCCCCTTTTGTACATTATTATTTCACATATGTGATATATTACTCCATTGAATCATGTTTTTCCTTTTGGGTGTGAACTCTTGGATAGGAAAACAAAAATGATTTGCTGCAGATAGTTTGCGGCTATCATTCAAAGTCTCTACCCCAACGAGGAAGTGAAATAATATTTCAGCCTCTTGAACACTTACAAGCTATTGTGTATAGGCGGCCTTCAGTTCCTGACCTGGGCTTTGCTGAAAATTATTTGGATTCATTTGGAGCTGCTCAGGTATTTCTTTCTTTTACCGACCATTCTTCAGCTATGATTCTGGATGAATGAATTTGCTTACTTCTAATGTTGGGAAAAGGTCAATGCAAAGTTAGCTGCTGCTGAGGAAGCTCTTGCACTATCAATATGGACAACTGCAACACTATGTCGATTTTTGTCACTTGAAAGTGTAATGTCCTTATCATGTAAAGTTGCATTGGATTGAATTCAACATTGTTCAGTACATTGGTATTTTTTCATCTGGTTGCTTCACTGCTTGAAATTTCTTCTTAAATTAATTGCTGCTGTTGCAATCAGTTTCTCTAGTGCTATATTATCATGGGTAATGGGCATGGGCCAGAGGATTAGTGGATGGATTCTTGGTCATGAAGCCAGCATTTGCAGGTTTGAGGACCTGACTTCAATAGGATCTTAATTGGTTGATACCGTGGTCATACCTTTCTTCAAGATTTAGCAGCTTTTAATCTAATGTGTCCCTATGTATAGTGGAATGGAGAAAATGGATCCACATGGCTGGTCCAGAGTTATGGGTTAACGTTTAGTGTACTTGAGCTGGGTCTACCTTATTGGTGATAGATGTGACATTTGCTAAAATAAACAATAGCAAAACAAATACACATATAACGCCAGAAAATTATGGAAAGACAAAAATCATAACCCTTTACTGCAGCTGAAATGTTATTTCAGTGAACAAAACAATTAAAGCAGAATTTTCCATATTTTGAAATATATTAGGACTCAAGAAAGATTTAGTTACAACAGTCTGTGTGACATGGACGGTTTCAATATATATCTATATATATATATATAGATATATACACACACACACACACACACATACATACATACATACATACATATATATCTCCAAGTTCATAGAATTGTAGGATGTTTGTAAATTTTCCACGGGTGCTTACGTATGCTATGGAGTTCTGGGTGTTTTTGTATATAGTTCAATAAAATTCATATTTCCCTTCTTTTAACCCAGTTCTGAATGCTCGGTTGATTCATCATAAATGTTATTTTACCATTTTGTTGAGATACAATGGAGTGCATGAGGAACTTAAGCAGCTTTTTGAAGTCTGACACACAGTTCTTCTTCAGGTTTTGACACTAGTTTCTGGAGTATTATTAGAAAAACAGGTGGTTGTAGTATGTCCAAACCTGGTGAGTTTCCGTTATCAGAAATAACTATGTGACATAGATCAGAAGTTTGTTGACGACTGGATTTATTTTGGTTTATCAATATTTGCAGCTTTTGACGATTCTTGTTATGCTCTTTTGGCTCTGACTTAAGTTTCAACTAATGCAGGGTGTTCTATCTGCCATAGTTTTATCTCTTGTTCCCATGATTCGTCCATTTCAATGGCAGAGTTTATTTCTTCCAGTAAGTTAAATAGTGGTTTTGCTCCTCTGGTTTCTGTTTGGAGTCAGTAGAACATCATGGATTTAGCTACACATTTGATGTTAGCCATCAGATCTCTTACATCATTCTACTTCAAGTAATGTCACTTTACATTGTGAAGTAACAATTTTAGAAGGTTCAACTACTCATTCGACCCTTAGTAACATTGAAATACACAAGAGAGGGTGCATAATCAAAATACAAATTTATTGCTCCTATTGTCACTATTACTTCTCCATTTCATCACTAATAAGCATAAGATGTGGCTTTCAAATACCAATTTTAGAAGGTTCAACTACTTATTCAACCCTTAGTAACATTGAAATACACAAGAGAGGGTGCATAATCAAAATACAAATTTGTTGCTCCTATTGTCATTGTTACTGGGTGCATAATCAAAATACAAATTTGTTGCTCGTATTGTCACTGTTACTTCTCCATTTCATCACTAATAAGCATAAGATGTGGTTTTCAAATACATTGTTGACCTTTTCACTTTCATAAGATGAGATTTTATGAAAGCAAAGACTATATCTGAGAGGATCTCCAGCAACAAAAAATTGTTATAATAGAAGAGCTAGTCTCACTAATATATGTCCATATAAGCACTGATCACTGATGTCTTTCTCTTTAAATTTTTTCCTATGCGTCACCTATGTTAAGGGTAAAACTCTGAAGGGATTTAATGACTTTTTGGCCCATGAGCCAAAATACTATAGCATTTGGCTTTTCTTTTTTCTGTTTGGTCAATATTACATGCAATTATCATCCTACCTTCTCCTTTGTTGTAAATTATACCAATAAATTCTAGAAAAAAAAATAATTTTTAAAATTCTATGTGAGGTATTAGATGGGATAACAGATGGTCTCTGAATATGACATCCATTGAGATGTAAGAGAGTGGTTATTGGTTTTGGTCAAAATATATATTGGACTATGACATTTGATTCAATTGCTTTTGGTGCAGAAAAAATTTGAATTTTATACTCAAAAACATTATTAGGTATTTGTAAAATTGGTATGGTTACCATTCAGCTAAATTTTCTATTTATCTGCTGCAGATTCTACCTGGGGGGATGTTTGATTTTCTTGATGCTCCAGTTCCCTTCATTGTAAGTTTCACTCACTTACCCTTTTACTAAAAGATGTCATGCAATTGCGATAATTGTTTCTGTTTGCGGAATGATTTATTTTATTTGCATTATGTTTCTTTATTAAATTTTATTTTATTTGCACTATGCTTCTTTATTAAATTTATCTCCAAAAATTAGGACTCTCCAGTCCTTGTTGTTTCTGCGGTCATAAGATTGAAACTGAAGAGGGAAAAGGTTAAGTTTTAAACCATGGCCAAACCTAAAGATTTGTAATATTGTATCAGATGTTGGTTGTGCATTCTGATGTTGACCACACTTTAGTCTGGCATCACTTGGATACATCTGGGACTTTGTTTACATCTGAGGGACTTTGTTTACATCTTCAGAAGGGTGATTCAGAAACTTCCATTAGAAAAACAGTTCAAAAACTTAGAAAAGGGAGTTATGACTTTGTCAACTGAGTAAATTCTTTTTCTGCTCCAATTTGATGGTAGCTTTGTAGAACAATCAAGTTATGGTAAAGACATCATATAACTGATTAGGTGCTATTCTGGGACCTCATATCATCACACCCACTGTTCTAAGCTGCTTTTTTTATGTACATATTTCCAACAAATGATCTGGTTGGAATAAATGGGTTCCTTATTTTTTGATGGCTTGTATTCTAAAGATTTAATTTTGATCTCTTTTTTTGCACATAAACTAGTTTCCTGACAAATTAGTCTAGCCTTATCCTGGATGGAATGGAGGAAAATAATCCAGATAGTTGAGTCTAACTAGTTTGGAATTTAAGGCAAGTTGACTTTCTCGTACATTAACTGCCTGAAAATAAGGTCTCGGGGATGTCACATTTTAGAGAACTTAATAGGATAAAGATGTATTAAAAATAAAATATATTAATAAAATATATTTAAGTATATATTTAAAATAGAAATATACCATGCGTATTGTATTTCAACTATATTAGAGGCTGGGAAGTAGGCTGGTCTATCACAAGGAGGAAGCCCAAGGTTACAATCTTTTGGCTGAAAGATGTGACTGACAGAGACATTTTTCCATAACTTTTGGGCATAAATTTTCCAACGCCATTAAGGAGATATCCAGAATGGAATGATCTTGAATGTTGATCGTTGGTAGAAGAACTATTTTTGGATAAGCCTTGCTGCTCCTTTGTCCACCTGAATTGGTTGTGGAAAAGGTAAATTTGGATATAGTATTAAATCTCAGTATCATTGAAGAGTGAGAGATCTAAATAATTTTTTCCCATGGTTGAAAGAAATTCATCATCATTCAATAAATTATAGATGCAATAAATATGAGAATTTAGAAGATGTTGGAAATGTTTTAGGACCTTATAAGTTTTTAAGCTTAGGCATTGTGGGGTACAACAGCCAGTAGGCAGTTGGCAGGTATAGTTCTCAACAATCTTTCATGAGCATGATCACCTCGGTAGTTTTTATAGTTGCAAATAAAAAATTCCCATGTATCTCATAGTTTATTTTTCGTGTTGACAATTGAAAAATGTTTATAACAAATAATGCATGATTGTTAATTTAAATGGCAAAGCCATGATCATTTTACAGAGTTTCAATAACTTGTTTGGCTTTTCTGAATCTTTCACTCAAGTAATCTAAGCTACTCAGCCAGAGAAATGAGGAACTGACAATTAATTACCTGAAAAATTATCCAGGAAACTTATGTGGGCCACAATCTGCCTTTAGTTTCTTTTGGGTAGAATATAGAAGATCTTGAACAAAATGTTCATTTGCAAAGAATGCTAGTTCTTCATAGAAGAGAAATACACACCACAGAACTTGTGAGGAAAAACTGTATTTGGCTAATTAGGGTCTTTGTTCAGAGCCTTGCTAAATAACTCCGTCACTGTTTTGATATAGCCTAATATATTTTCCAGGTTGGCATACAACAAAAACCAGCTGACTTGAAGATAAAAACATCTAATCTTATCCATGTTGACGTGTTCAAGGATCAGGTTTGTTAAACTGAATAACTCTTTGCAAATTTTTTTCCTTTTGTAGTCCATGGACATTGAAATTTGCTGACATGAGCTCTTTTGTGATTTGTGCTTGTGTATGTGCAAACATGAATTTATCATCTGTCATTAAAGTAAAGGGCCATAACGTTTTACTAGATCTTTAAAATTTCTGTTGCTCTGACCATTCTATGAAAGATTTTTCTTAAAATATCTTGGAAACTGATGAGTGCTTGAATTTTTCCAAATGAAGAATTTTAGTGTTCGTACTGTTGTCTGTTCCTGCCACTCATTTTTTCCCTCTAATTTCTAGGTGAGGATGTGTCACATGCCATCACTTCCACGGTATAAAGAGCTGGTTTCAGAACTTGCACCATTTCATGCTAGATTATCATTTCAAAGTTCGATTGCTAAGAAGCATCCTGTTTATCGGTGCAATGAAATGCAGGTAGTACTTATAGCTGTCAAATGAAAAGTTTTTTGTCCCATGATAGTAGGCATGACCATTGTTCCAAAACTATCGGTTTTGATTTCAAAATTGCCGGTTTCGGTTATCAAAAAGGTTCTAAGACAGTTTCAAAACCATCAGTTTCGATTTTATTCCGATTTTGAACCGAAATTAAATAATATATTTCAAAATTTTTTAAAACACTTTTTTAGGTTCGTAGCTTGAATAAATAATAATTATAAATATTACTATTAAAAAAAACTAAACCAATTTAATAAAAATTCTTAGAGGTTACTTTAAAAAATTGAAATAAAACAAAAAAATTAGTTGGGAGTTCCTTTAAAAAACATGTTTTTCATGGTTTCAAACTGAAACTGTTGGTTTCAGTTTTAAAAAATGAAGAACTGGAACCGAACCTTAAGTGCACGGTTTCGGTTACAGTTTGAAACCAGAACCAGTTAACCTGTTTTGACTGGTTTGGTTGCAATTCGGTTCCGGTTTGGAACTGAACCGTAGTCATCCCTACATGATAGAAACCATATTATCCCAACTTAATGCATGATAAAACCTTAGGAAAAAAATTGATCTGCCATCTTAACCAATAAAATTGCTATCATGAAGCACTTGTTATGTATTTTGTATGCCTGCAGTCTAGTGAGTTCACTCTTTTAACTTTTCACTTTTATTGCAAAATTATCCTCATTAAACAAAATTTTTGAAGTGAGGTAAAAGGGATTTTGTTGTGATGTTGGATGCTACTTTATTTTGATGGTAATTCAAGGCAACTTCATCCCTGCTTGCAGCCTTGCGGTGCTAATAGCTTAATAATCTGGATTAGACTTTCCATGTCTTGTTTTTGTTGCTACTTATTACTACCTTCTTTTTATCTGATAAAAATCATAATTGTTATTATTTTCATTGTAAGTAATGTACTCAGGTCTAGTTCAAAAGGTTGGAAACGGCCTTTTTTTTTTATTTGACAATCCATTGTAATAAAAGTCATGTGGTAAATGATTTATTTGTTGAGTAAAATCTAAATCCTTAGCCCATCCCAATTTGGAGGCCGCCTTTATCAGGTTGGGTTGGGGAGAAAATCTCTTCTAATCTTGTTTTCTCATATTTACTGTCTCTCAGGCTGAAGCTGCAACCCATTTTTTGACCATCATGAGGCACTACTTGGAGTCAATTTGCTCCCATCTGAGGTCTCATACAATAACCAATGTACAATCCAACAGTGACAGGGTTAGTAAAACTGGGGCTATGATCTTCTATTTTCAACTTACTTACAGTGTAAAGAAAAAAAATACTAGTGCCAATAATTTCTACCATTGCATACTTACAGACATCTTCGATTTTGTTTTCAGGTATGTTTACTTCTTAAAGACAGCTATATTGATTCCTTTCCCAATAGGGACCGACCATTTGTAAAGGTAAAATCTCATTTTCTTTTTGATACATGTTTCTCAACAACTTATTATACATTAATCAATTATCTGTTCCTCTTTGAATCTGCCCACATTCATGATCTTCATATTCAGACAAGTGATACTTGTACAGCATCATATGAAGATTGATGTAATGAGCCTATATGTATGTGCTTGGGCTGGAACAGGGATTTTAATTGCTTATGCATGCTACTATGGGTTTTGCAGCTATTTGTAGACACACAACTATTTGCTGTTCTGTCAGACTCTCGTTTGTCAAGCTTTGAGAATTCCTAACTTAATCAGTTTACAAGTTCAATGCATCTTTTAGAATTGCAAAATGCAAATTAAGAAGTAATGCAGATTTAGAATAATGGATTCTCTTACTATGTTTCATCGATCCTGTTACGAATGATGTAATTTTGTTCGCGTTTGGAGCCATTAACTGTAAGGAAACCGATATTCAGTTGAAGGTTGCAAGAAGAAGATTTGTGACATGGCAATATAGCAATAATTTCGATGCCTGCCTGACTCCGATGATATATGCCTGTTGTATTGCCCGACAAAAAGGGAAAAAATGACAAATTGAAGTGATCATGATCCCATTCTTTTTATGGGGATTTCAGTTTTTGGCTTATCAAAGGCCTCTCCCTCTCACTTCAAGCACATGTAAATGCCAATAGCACAATAGAACATTTTCAAAGGGACCTTTTATTCCCTTGTTGTACGTGTATATTATTGGATAGACAATTATTTTTTGGTGGCAGGAGTTATTTTCTTCACTGCTCTTCAATTCTCTACTCTTTCTTTATACAGCCAATATGGGGAAAGATTTATTGTTTGTTTTTTCTACACACAATACCTCTCTCTTCAATGCAAGGATTTTAACCTTACTTCAGCTACCAAGGTCATGTTTAACTCGCTCTGAAATTGAATAAGCATAAAATATAATTAGGTTCCTCAATTATGTTCAAATTAACAATTAATTATTACATTTGAAAAATAATTATTTGATTATCAGGTCATTCTATTCGAATTGTGAGTCTTGTCATCTAAAACGATGAGCATATTTCATAAAAAAAAAAAAAGTACGCCTAATTAACGGTAAAGTGCTCTAAAAAGTGAAAGGAAAGACCTAATGAAGCAGAAGCATAAGTCAAGGAACCGGTTATATTTACCAATTGAAAAATACAATGAAATTTTTGAAATGACAAGTCTTTTTTCACTTTCGTTGGCTTGCATGGCATTTCAGAAATTTCTCAGATTTTTACACTTAATTAAACTTATATTGGAATAATTATAATATAGTCTAATTCTTATTTTATCAGACTGATCCGTATAATTGTCATATGGCAAATTACACAAGCATTGAATTGAAAGGATAGAAAAACACATCAGGCTCAAGAATATCCAGAGGTTGGAGCACAAAAACCTAAATTAATTCTATGGAACTATGACTCCATGAGCATATGATTAGAGTACAGCCTATTTCAAGTGCCGGTGCAGTTGCTAGCAATTTACATCAAATAAAAAAAAAAAGAGCGGACTAAAGTACATGGAATCATGATATTAAATAGGTACCCAGCACGTGCAAATTTTGGCCATGTTATGCCACTATCTGTGGCTGAGGCCAAAGCTCTGAAGAAAACCAAGAAATTTTCTAGTTTTAAGTGTCGCCAATTATAAGCTATGATGATACCTTTACCATATTTCTTCAGTGCCTTTTATTGGTGCTAAAGAGCTGAGCTCACCATCAAAAAGAAGGTCATGAGATTGATTACCAAGTAGCGAGTAGCAGATGAAACACACTATGATAATGAGATTATTTCTCTTCATCCTCAGAATCTGATTTTGCAAAAACTGGTTCAGGCTGGGTTTGTGCATACGCTGGAGCAATGAACTTGGGATCTTTTGCTGCAACGTCAGCATACTTCAATATAGCTTCTCTCGGATCTTCCTCCATCCATGTCTCCTTGATCATTCCCCCTTGCTACAATGGAACTCCACATGAGTAAATTCTTCCATAGGTTTCATTTTTACAACATGAAAAATGTAAGAACAAAAGCAGAAAACAAAGAGTCACAAGAATGCCAAAATCACCTTAAGCAGATACTGGGTTAACAAGCTTCCTTTACTTGCACCAACTCTTCCACCATAACCTGGTCCTGTTATTGGAAGTTCAGGCTTGTGGGACTTCATAAGATCCTTTAATATCTTTTCTCGCTGACGCTTGCGGCTGGGCTGATCTCTAAATAAGGGTAGTGCGTGAGGGTTATGAATAACAGGTTGTGCCTCAAAATCATCCACAGATTTTTTCCGAGGTGCACGTGCAACACAGACAAGAGCTCCCCTCTCACTAAGGGTTGGATCATACAATACGTGAGTTCCACCTTGGCTTTTATCCCCAGCTGTTGCAAAGATCTTCAAACAAATAAAGCAAGTCAAACTTGAGTGGACTTCTTACTCCATACTATTTGTGGAAGTTTGCTTCAGAGTAAATAAATATAGTTGAACAGCAGATGCTTCTCATTTGCGAATAATTAGAAACAACATAGGTGAACAAATATCTTAAATGCACATAAAACAGATGGTGAGACAATCTATAACTACACCATTGTGCTGCACCACAAACTACTGGAAAACATCAAATACAGAAGCATACCAAATGGTCTTACCTGATTTAGTTTGGGGTGCCAAGCACATTGCACAACACTGCAGGTGGGAGAAATACCAACCCTAGAAACAAGTTCAAGTTTTGCCCTATCATAAAAGCACAACAAACCTCCAGTTGTGCTTTCCCTTTCAACAGATGTTCCAGTCAAGAAGAGCTGCTCATCAGGACTAAATGCAATATTTGTTTGAGCATAGTGATTTGGAAGATCCTCAAAAACCTTGAGAGGATCTTTCATTTGTCGCAAATCCCAAACCTGACTCACGTTAGTTTACATGGGAAGATAAGTACAAAATAAAACATACTCAATGAAGAAAATGAACTGAAATATGTTCTGGACACTTGTTCAACAATACCTTCAGTGAATCATCAAAGCTTCTTGAAAGTAGAATTCGTCCATCACTAGAAAATTTAAGGCTTGTAATATCATCAGAATGAGCTTTCTCAACGTGCACATCTGGCCTGCTTCCCCATCCAGGCTTGAGATTCCATATCTATGAATAATAATAATAATAATAATAATAATAATAATAATAATAATAATAATAATAATAAAGCAAGCAAAACATATGGGAAAAATGATGACTGAGATCAACAAGCTGATGCAAAATGTAGAATCAAATAATTGATGGTGTGATGTTAAGATCTGTCTATTATGAGAAAAAAAAATTGAACAATTTTCTGCAGTAGCCTTTATATAGTAAAACAGTCAAAAAAATATCAGGACATGGGAGCACAAACCTGTATAGAACCATCTCCAATGCCACCAGCAATGCATTTTCCTTCACGATCCCAAGCACATGTTGTAACAGGAATTCTTCCAGGCCTAGCAAGCTTTGGTTTGATAACCTACATAAATAATGATTACACAGCTTAATCCCAGTCCTTGATTTCGTTGTTGAATAACATATCCGTATATAACCATATAAGTATTTCATTCTGCAAGACTTCCTCGATTGCAGTTCTAAAGTGTGCGCATGTTCAGCACCTCCCCCTTACATTGCTTTCTTTATTGAACCCAAAACTTCTACATAACAATGCAGCAACCTTTTCGTGCAATCAAGGCCCAACCTTGAGAAACCATATGTGCATTCTCTCAATCATGCTTATCAGAAACTTTTAACTTCATACCTACATCCATATCCTTGTGTTTGTATTTCTGTGTGTATGTTACAAAAGAGTGAATTCTTTCAATCTAAGACTGAAAAAATACATGACCTATTTGCGGGAAACACAACACACTTTCACATAGCAGAGTTGAATGAACAGAAACATACAAACCTGCTTTTGACTTTTGAAATCATTTACATCCCATAAACGCAGTGATCCGTCCTCTGATGATGTTAATATAGTTTCCTTAGTTTTAGGATGCCACTCTCCACAAGTCAATCCAGATATGTGGCCTTTGGTATTCTTTAAATCACGAATATACATATCTCCTTTTACAAATTCGCCCAGAGTGAGTCCATCACGGTCATATATCTGAAGTGCAAAAGGAAAATAAAAGTTTCTTCCATAAGCATATTAACTTCCAAGTAAATCATATTAAAGAGAGATATGTAGAAGCACCTTAGCTTGAGCAGAGCCAGTCACACACAAAAACCGGTCTGCAGTTGGGCTCCAACTCAAATTACGAACTTGATGACCTTCAAATGGTTCAAGTTCCCTAAATGATTGCAGCCGTGAATTCATCCCTTGAAAATCATACATGCGCACTGTATAGTCATAACTGCCTGAAAGAACTCTAGACCCAGAGTGATCAACAGCAAGAGCTGAGACAACCTGAAAATGATCACCAAGAAAGTCATTTCCATCATGAACATGAATAACTAAACTCTAACCCATACAATTCAAAACAAAAGATGATAAATATTATCCATGAGCATCTTGTCTAACTTGAGAATTTATGGGAGCTGAATTAAGTTTCAAATATTCAACTACATAGCATACCTAAACAATCTTAGAGCATACTAAACCTAAAGAAAATGATTAAATAATTTATCCAGACAATATAAAGCAATAAATTACAAATATCAGTAAAAATTACTGTCAACTAATTACCTTAGAATGGCCCTTAAGCACAATCTCATTACTCGTAGGAATCCGATACCGATTCTCCTCTTCCTCGTCCTCCTCCGAATCTGAATCTGGTGCCGTTGGCGGACGCGGTGGTCCAATCATCACAGCATCATCCTCGTCATCATCAACTGGTGGTGGACGCGGCGGCCCAATCATCACACCATCGTCGTCGTCGTTATCAACCGATGGTGGACGGGGCGGCCCAACCATAACTTCATTATCGTCATCATCAGCCTCGTCAGCCAAGCCAGGCGGTCCACTAATCTCGTCGTCCTCACGATGATCTGGCGGTGGGGGAGGTGGTCCGGCTGTTGCTTTAGAGTTGGGCTTTTTGGAAGTGCGGAGAGAGTGAATCCAGGCTTTGGAGGAGGAAGAAAGAGAAGGGAAAACATGATCTGATTTATCAGAGGCGGCGGAGGTGGTCTTATGGAGTGGATCAACGGTTGTCCGGCGAGTGGAATTGTGGATTTGTTCGAGAGGTGTGTGAGATTTTGATTGTTTGCCGAAGGTAAGAGGGAACTGAGCTCTTATACCGTCATAAATCTCTGCATCGTCTTCCATTTTCCTTTTTGTGATTAAGCCCTCAATTAGTTGATTGGAACGTTGGGTTTTTGATTTTGAGAGGATTTATAGGTCTGATTAGCCGCCTCTGAGGGTTGCATTGTTCTTCTTGATGTTCTTAATTTTGGTTCAATAGATTTTTTTCTAATTTAAAATTGGTAAATAATATTATTTGAATTGCGAACTTTATTTTTTAAATAATACTATTAATATAAAAATAAAATAATTTCTCAAAATAAACAAAACCAAAAATATATATTATAATTTGGATATAAGAGATTTGGATGGTGATTAGAAACCATTACTAGAATTTTATGATACCTTGGAGATTTTATAAATGTATTTTTTTTATTAAATTATAATATTGCATATAGCTTTTTACGATTTAGAAAGAGCAACAATGCTTTCAAAAAAAAAAATTAGAAAGAGCAACAACGATATAGATTATTTAGATTATTCGATTTTGAGCAAGAATTTTAATATTTTAAAGATTTATCAAATTTATATTTAGTTTAGTAAAAATGGCCCATTTTGACTCAACTTAGTTAAAAAAACATTATAAAATTAATGAATTCTATTTTATTATTTTGAAAGATAGAAAAATTGTACATAGAGGTAAAATTTTTCAATTCTGTTATTTTTTATTAATAATGATTTTTTAAATTCAAACTATTTAATTTAATTTTAAAAATATTATTCAAAATTCATAGATTTTATTTTCTCACAAAATTATGAATTGTGAAATTCTTTATATATAAATTTTCATTCATCAACCCAAAATAGCACCAATAAATTATAAGAAATTTCAGTATTATTTTATTTGAATATTTTTTTATAAAACGGGATATGATCAATTTTTTATAAAATTCTATTTTAACCTTTAAAGTAAACTCGGGAAAATACTACTCTCTCTGGCTCACAGTATTTGTCCATATTTTCATTTTTAGATGTCCCAAAATATTTGTCCATTTGACTTAAAATATATTTATTTTTCTTTCCACACCTATTGTAAATAATTATTTTTTATAATTTTTAAAAAAATATAAATATTTTATATGATGTGATATTATAATTAATTAATATCTTTTTTAAACTTCGTGGAAAAACAAACAGGATAAGCATTATAAAACGAAAAGAATATTTAAAAGTTATTACTAAACACAGTCAAAGCAACGGGTGAAAAGACCCATTAAATTTTTTTTCCCTTATATATTATATTAATAATTTTGAGATTATTAAATTTGATAATTTAATCCTTGAATTTGACAAGTTTAATACAAGTTGGATCCAATGGATGAGTAAAAACTCTTTATGCTTTGTTGATAATATATTTTTAATATAACATTTAATGTGCTAACTAGATAATATTAATATAACTAATTTTATAAAAAATAAATAAAAATAAACAGCAACCTAAACCTGATATGGGCACACCGCAGTCCATATAAACCCAACCAGTCTATAACCAGGAAATTGCTAATTGCCTGACTATTCCTTTCCCTTCGGCCTTTGTAGCTTAAAATCTTAAATACCGGACTTTTTAAACCAGTGGATAGCATATGAGCATGCAATCACGCCCAAAGATTGCCTATACGGATATGCCAAATGCCAAATGCAAGTGGAATCTGTTTAAACTTAATAAAACGAATAGCAAGCAACAAAATACCCGCCTGCGCCCTCTGACGATCTAATTAAACCAATCATTTGGTCATTTTTCCTGTTTTCCTGAAAAATATGTAAGTCTCAATGCTCTTTACCGTATGATATTGGCATGAAAATGGTTACATTTCACGTTTCTCACTTGCAGCTTCAATGGGATTTATAGTTATTTACTCTCTTTCCTTTGTTTCAATTTCTAATTCATATTTTTGCAATGTACAGGGAAGGAGAGCTGAGACCAATGGATGCAGAGCAACTTAGAGAGTATGCTCATAAAATGGTTGATTTTATTGCTGATTATTATAAAACCATAGAGAATTTTCCAGTTCTTAGCCAAGTTGAGGTAATTAACTATAATCTTTATCTTTCTTGATTTTTTCACATCTGTACTCTTTTTGTGGGTTTTTAAGCAGATTCTTTCTCTCAATTGCAAATGATATATTGATTCATTATGCAGCCTGGGTATCTTCGTAAACTACTGCCAGAATCTGCACCTAATCGACCCGGGTCATTGCAAAATATTCTTGATGGTGAAGTTACTTTATTAATTGAAAGAAAGAAAGTAAAAGTTCAAAGCTTGATATGCATATAATTAAATATTCCTAGCTATATTCGTAAAAATGTTTATATGAGTTTTAGATGAATCTGTTTCTTACATTTTTCATTTTTTATTTTTTTGGGATTGGGTTGTTTGGGGGTTTGTTTGTGGTTGTAGATGTCCAAGCAAAAATTTTGCCAGGAGTGACCCATTGGCAAAGCCCAAATTATTTTGCATATTATCCTTCTAACAGTAGTGTTGCTGGATTTTTGGGAGAAATGCTTAGCGCTGGTATCAATATGGTGGGCTTTAGCTGGATAACTTCTCCTGCTGCAACAGAGCTTGAAATGATTGTTCTAGACTGGCTTGGTAAAATGCTAAAATTACCTGAAGACTTTTTCTCAATGGGTAAGTCGATGAATTCTTTGAAATTCAATTCACTAGAAAGTGCAGCTTTAAGAAAAAAAATTTAACCCCCAACTCATTCAGTTATTTAGTGAAATTCTGTTGTACTAAGATTGCTTAGGTTTATATAATACCTTGAGTAACCGTTTGAAAGATGTTATCATGAGGCCATTTATCTGACTAGCTGTGAAGATGGAGTGCTTTCTTTAGGCCATCTTAGTTTCCTTTCTCTAAATCATGTTAATTCCAAATTGATTATTTTTATTGGGACATGAAGATTCCTGAGATGATAATTGATGTCAAATCAAAGAATATTTCAACTTCCATTGCTTCTAACAATTCTCAGCAGCAAGAAAATTCAAGTAATATTATAGGGATTTCATATTGCAATGCTCATGTTTTAAATGTGATTAATTTTTCAAAATTTGCTTTGGCATCTAAAGTGGTGATATAAAGTAGAAAAATTTATTTAAAGGATTTGAATGGCCTAAAATGATTCGGAGTGTGCATTTGTGTAAGTTGGAGATTTCAGCTGTAAAATGTGGGCATACAATGGTGAAGGGTTTACTTTAATTATACTAGGATAAATGTCAGTGGAAAATTCTCTGAAGCGTACAGAATCATGTTGCAGGACAAGGAGGTGGAGTGATTCAGGGTACTGCAAGTGAAGCTCTACTAGTTGTAATGCTAGCTGCTCGAGACAAGGTCTTGAGGTGGGTGGGAAAAGATGCCTTGGGTAAGCTTGTAGTTTATGGATCTGATCAAACACATTCGTCTTTGCAAAAAGCTTGTCAGGTACATTACTAAATATGCACTTGTAGATTTATTATTCATCATGATCAGACTTTATTAAGTTTGACCATTTCTCAAACAAATTTCTTACCATTCAACCATTTTAAGATTTTCTTTGAGATATGGCGATGCTCTTTTTTCTTATCTATTTTGGCCTTTTCTTTTCTTGCTATCGGTAAATTTTTTTAATATGATCTTGTTGGTTCAATGACAGATAGCTGGGGTTCATCCAGAAAATTGCAGGCTGCTAAAAACGGGCTCCTCCACAAATTATGCCCTTGCACCAGATTTACTCCATGAGGCAATTTCAAATGACATTTCAATTGGATTGATTCCATTCTTCTTATGTGCCACTGTAAGAGACCAAAAAGAAGTCTTTTCAGTCTTAGTTTCCTTTGATGCCTAATAAACTCTTAGATTTGATGAACTTTTAGATCATTCAAGCAATGTGAAAGAGGCCCTGAAGTTTAAATTGGTGGCAAAGGTTTTTCCTAATCATGCTAATTGTGAAACAATATTGCAAAACTCAGATTTTGTTGTCAGTGATCATACAGGTCCAATTCTTGTAATTAGAATTTTATAATTACAAAAGAACCTTGCATATACTTGCAGGTTGGCACTACTTCATCAACAGCTGTTGATCCCTTACTTGCACTGGGAAAGATTGCTAAGGTAACATTTAATGAAATTGATAAAAGAAATAAGCAGGAAATGCTTTATAAGCTGACTTCAAATTGCGATATTATTTTCTTGTTATGAATTTAAGATCTGACTGCTTTTGCAACTGTTATCTTGCACAATAAATTAGTTAACGTCACAGAAAGGCAAGTCTGTATAATTAGCTCAACTAGAAGGGTACCTGGCTACAGATTAGAAATGAGTTCATCGACTATAAATAACATTATCTTACTAAAATACAATGGGGACAAGTGAAGAAAACCTGTAAAGAAACATGAAAGGAGCATTGTCTTATATTGTATGCTGTGGATGTTGACTGTCATGAGGTGTAATTCTAATTTATGGGGTTCCTCCTCTTCAGAACACTGAAAAAGTGAATATCAAAGAGGTTATAATGGCCTTCAAAAGAATGTCTAAGAAATTTCGCTATATTTTTAATTATAATTAATGCTTGAATTATTGGCTTCTTGACAGAATAATGGAATTTGGCTTCATGTGGATGCTGCCTATGCCGGAAGTGCGTGTATATGTCCAGAATACCGACATTACATTGATGGTGTTGAAGAAGCTGACTCTTTTAACATGAATGCACATAAATGGTTCTTAACAAACTTTGATTGCTCACCCCTTTGGGTTAAGGTGTGGAATGTCCTCATTTCCATATTTATAATACGCTCTATATGTGTGGCTTTGCCTAAATGCATTTGCATTTTAGAAACCCTTTGTTTTTGTAGTTTTGAAATCCTACAAGATAAGTAATTCTACTGATAGAATGAAGATTGTTGCCATTAAAATGGTTTTGAACCTTTTATCTCTTTGATAGTGAGAATATCAAGAATAGCCTCTTGCAGGACTTAACATACTATCTACACGTTTCATGTCTCAGTTCTGCTGCTTCTTGACTATTTTAGCTTTTAATATGTAAAAGCACTCAATATTTGTATTACTGTGAATGGCAGGATAGAAATGCTCTTATTCAGTCACTTTCTACAAACCCAGAGTATCTGAAAAACAACGTAAGGTTCCTTCCACATTTCCTCTATCTATTTCTTCACAGTTTTGTAAAAAAGATTTAAACTATGTTCCTTTGTGTCACACTATTCTTAAGATACAAGTTGATATATTGCCTCCATGACAATTTACCAGTGTTTGACATTAAAGGTTCTTGACATGGCCAGACTGAAGCATGGCGATCTTCATATTGTTCGCAACTGACTAAGTAGCTTAGAAATTAAATCCATTGATCTTCCAATTTGGAGGCTAGGGAATTTCTATGCACATCCATAGGATCTATATTCTATACAATTGGTCGGTGTCATAACAGAAGAAAAAAAATTAGGTTCTAGCTCATGCCATCTTCATATGATCTAAGGGAAAATGATTAATATGCACCACTTTTCTTGAGGTGGGGATAAAGAAGTTGATGCAGTATCACAATATCAATTTTATAAAGAAAGGACTGTCTTTCTATTCAGCCTTCTGCATTTTTTTTTTCATCTTCATTTTTATCATGTCTACTTTGCAGCAATTGTCGTTATATTATCAGGCCTTATAATCAAGTAGGCTGTTTGTAATTTAACAATTATAAGCTTCTATGTTATCTGGGCCTTTGAAGTAGTCTTTTCTATGCATTGGGTAAATAACTCAATAAGGTGCAATAATGTGTGATAAATAACCATAATTAATAACATTAGATGACTGGATTATTACCTGAAAGTTGTTCATTGTGATTTATCAATATATCTCTATGTTCTAATATTCCATATTATATCGACATTGCAGCCGTCCGAAGCAAACAAAGTTGTGGATTACAAGGATTGGCAAATTGCTCTTGGACGTCGGTTTAGGTACCCTCTGACTTCAGAGTTTTGCCTCAAGAGAATTATGATGCACTCCAGAGGATATTGAATTGAAGTAAATATTATTTGGAGTGCATAATAGTTTCATGCTTATAGGCCTATGCATGTGCATGGGCTTTGGTACCGATTTATTGGGCGCGGACATGAATTTTTTTCCTTAGGCCCGACCCAGCCTGAACTCGTTTTAATTTTGAAAAGGAATATATAATTAAATACTAAATTTTAAAGCACTATGTCTAATATAACCGAAATATTAGAAACAATACGTTGAATGCTTGGCCTGGGCTCAGAATTTAAAATTTTTCAGGGGCTCAAAATTGGACAAAAGAATAGGCCTGCACGGTTGAGCCAGGCCGGATTAGGCTTGCATAGAAAAGATTAGGCCTAATATAACCCAGTCCATAGTATGATCAGGTGTATGATGCTTATGAGGGTTTTTTCTGCATAACCCAATAATTACCAAAGGCAAGAACACTTATTAACCTGATGCTGCTTTCCAGGTCACTAAAACTGTGGATGGTATTACAATTATATGGTGTGGAAAACCTCCAATGCTACATCAGAAATCATATTAATCTGGCCGAATATTTTGAAGGACTTGTTGCTGAAGACACTAGGTTTGAGGTAATTTCATCCTTTAATAGTAGTTTATTGATTATTGCTTGCAAAAGTTGCAGAGACATGCTACTTTGTCTTTTTCTTTTCTTATCCTTTTTCTTTCATAACTAACTAGACCTCATTTCCTGTATATTACTGTTACTTTACGGTTTTTGTCGAATGACTTTCTCGCATAAATAGCCTGAATCATTTCCATAATTCATATGGTCAGATTGTTGCCCCTCGAACATTTTCATTGGTTTGTTTTCGTCTTTTACCTCCCGGTAACAATGAAGACCACGGCAACAAACTGAACCATGACCTATTAGATGCAGTAAACTCAACAGGGAGGACTTTTATATCTCATACAGTAAGTCATTATTAAATTTTGTATTTCTTCCATAACAATTGAAATGCTGATCAAATGCTTTCTTTCCTTTTTTTCATGTATCCTCTCTTTATCTCCCCAAATGTTTACTCATTTTAATTGCCGGTGGGGCAAAAGTTAAATTTCTTGTTGGCAACCATTTTGTCAGGTTCTATCTGGCAAATATACATTACGTTTTGCGGTAGGAGCACCATTGACTGAAGAAAGACATGTAACAGCAGCATGGAAGGTCTTGCAAGACAAGGCCTCTGCTTTGCTAGGGATTGCAAGGGTGAGTTGATACTTGCCATACCATCTACCTTTAGCTGAAGAGCTTGCTTGAACGCCGGACAAACAAGACAGGCTTTTGAAAATACACCATACTTATTGTTTAATTCTGCATAGTTAATTATAAGTCTTTGTTAGGCAATAACTTTTCCAGTAGCGATTAACATTTTGACTAAGAACAGAACACTATTTGTTGTTCTTAAAATAATTTTTATCTAACAAGTCCTAACTTAAAGATTCCGTTCGGCAACAACTTTTAATTCATATTTTGATTAAAGAACGTAACTTTTATAGTGGCATTTAGAGGAAATCTTGAAAGATTGTTTAATGAAACATTGTTTAGTGCACAACAACTAACTAATTGAATTTTTTTAAAATTGTTATACATCTAACAGCTAATCAAACAATGTTAAAAACCTGTTATTGGCTTAAACTAACTTTCCTGGCCTGAAAGCCATAGTCCCTCTAAGAAGCTGGCTCCTTAATGGAATTAACTAGACAAATGCTCCACTGATAGAAAGGAGGTTTAGCTAACCCACTGATTTGTTTACACATGTAATCAAAATGGGCAATTGGGATTTAAAAAGACATAGGGGACCCAAAATTGATTTGCTTTTTCCTATTCGTTCTCTAAGGTAGTCAATTTTGTAGATTGATGTGCTTTTGGCATATCCTCCCAACTTCTCTAGAATTATCTTTAGAAAATGGTGAGAATTGGATTCCTCTTCACTCTCTTGAAGATTCAAATATTGCATGGAACTTTTCTAGATATATTAATATGGCAGTTGAGTAATTTTTGCCATTTAAGATTTTTTGTTTTCATGGTTACCAATAGAAATGTCATACTTCAATGTATTCCATATACATGTAGATGAAATGAAAAATTATCTAAACTTAAATTAAGAATTAATAATAATAATTAAAAATACATAAATTATGAAATAAGGGTAAATTATATCACTGGTCGCGTAATTTTACACTTAGTCTTATTTAAATCATATAATTTCAACTTGTCATTTTTCAGTCATTCAATTTTAATTTTTATCTCAATAGATTGTCACTCATTGAAATTTGGTAATTAAAATAATAATATAACATGTATCATAAAAACTTTTGAGTTCCATCTCACTGAACATACATGGAGAAAAGAACGAAAAACCTTATCTATGATTAAATCTCAAATCAAATTAGCCGATGATTGAAAATAGAATCAAAAACAAAAATGATACCCTCTCGATGGTCCCCATGGGACATGCTTATCCAACTCCAGTTGCATGTGAAACGTACATCTCCACCTCTTCTGTTCCAATACCGCATTAGGACCAATTGACGTGCACAAAATTGGAGGTATATAATATAAATAGCATATGTCACCCATTAACTAATTTTGGATGTATTTCCATGATTTAATTCCTAATTTTTAAAATAGGAAAATAAATTTATTTTAAGACAACCAAAAAATATATATATTATATATTAAAATAAACCGCAACATGGTTTTATAATTAACCGGTGGTTGCACGCTCTTCTCTCTGCACGATGGTCACTCATTCTCCTGCGAGGATGTAATATTACATGTTAATCCTATTACTTTGTAGGAATTCTTCTTTTTTTTAATATTTTACATAATTAGATAATGATACCCGTGACCAAATTTTTTTCACTTAATACCCTTCCAAAATTGAATGGTTATGTAGTTCAATGGGCTTCTTATTCACACTTCAACTGTGGCTTCAGTAAGCCCAGATTACAAAAAATTGTACACTTAGAACTCATCTCCCTTTTTTTTTTAATTCATCAAACATTTTTATAAGCGGAAATAATACTTTAGACTATACAATATGGATAATCCAACTGTAATTGAGTGGGCTTAAATTCAAAAATAAAATTATAAAGGGCCTTTTAATAAATATATTTTTTGAAAATAAAATTTATATTCTCATCTATATAGAATTAAGACTGTTCATCATTCTAAATGAATGATTAATTAATTAGGTTTAATTGGAAAGTTTAGAAAAGTAGAGATAAGTTAGGTATTGGAGAGTTTAGAGGAGCAGAGATAAGTTAGGTATGAGTAGTCAATTCAATTGCATGGAGTACCATTTTCTTGTATTCACTAGGAAAAGT
Organism: Jatropha multifida; assembly: GCA_948099535.1. NCBI lineage: Eukaryota > Viridiplantae > Streptophyta > Magnoliopsida > Malpighiales > Euphorbiaceae > Jatropha > Jatropha multifida. The sequence goes on along the minus strand of CANUEX010188077.1, from coordinate 39,487 downwards.
GATACATGAAATTAGCACTTTTTTCCATTTGGATGTTTGCATCCCATGCTTTAAACTAGGGCCACTCATCTCTATTGATTCACCAATTCCATTTTTTATACTACTTTGTTGGCTATGGGTTAGTCTACAATGTGACAAAACATATTCACGTAATTTTAAAAATAAAATTCAATTATGCAACATTACGGTATTTGCCATTTTTAAATAAAAATGGAAGAAGGGATAAAATTTATGCATTTATAGAGTTTAAATAAAAAAAATTATGAAAATAAAAAGAAAATGAGCCACTCGAACTAAGCTACGAGCGACCCAATTTGTTGATTTTTTAACTTGCTAGGAGAATCCTACGTGGAAATAGTATTTTTATTTTTTAAAGCTTGCATTTTATATTAGGTGAGAGAAATACGTGGACGGTGGACCAAAGATAACGGGCAGTTGGTCCAGGCCGTACTCTAAACTTTATGTCGCTTTCTGGTCCGTATCTCGCCGCTAAACGTCAGAAATATTAAAGTAATGGCCTTTTTTGTCCATATTATTTACTTCTTCCGCGTTCCGCCAAAGCCAAAACGCAAGTGTCGAAATATAATGAAGAGTTTTATTATTTTTGGCCAGATTAAACAAAATTACAGTGTCTTGTTCTGTAATTTACAAAAAAAATAGTAATTAAAGTATGATTTCATTTGGAATTTTAGAAACTAAAGTTGGAAGAAAAATCTTAAAATTTATAATTAGTAATCAAAGTGTAAATTTATGAAAAAATAATATTTTATAACTAATAAAAATGAATTGCATTCTCAGCTAAATTTTAGTTATAAGCAGCGGTGATGGAGTTAGAAATAACAGGTAGAGAGAGTGAAAAAAAATAAGTGGGCAAATTTAAAAAATACTTGTTTTCTAAATAAAATTGAAAATTTTTAATATTATAGGGATTACTTAACGCTCTTCGTTTGTGATTACTTAAAAAATTAGAAAATTCATTTATAAAATTATTATTATTATTTAGAAAATCTTATTTGAGTTAATATTCTGTAATAATTTATAATCGCTCGTATTAAATTAAATTATATATATTTTGCACATTAAAATATAATTTAATGATAAATATATTATGATTTGATAATAAATATATATTTTAATTTCTCTTTCTTAATTTTAAGAAAAGGTGTATAAATTCGATTTGACATTTCATATTTATCACCATAAAAATGAGCTTTACTTTTTGATCACGTGTTTTTTTTTTTTTAAAAAAAGAAAAATAGAATTGAAACGTGGGTCCACATTACATGAACCGTCCATATATAAAAAATCAACATGTTTTATCACTTCTTGCTTTCTCAAAGTACACTAGGCACTAGCCATTGTTTTGTTTGATGACTCGGATACAACACAGATTACCCATTTTCAATTCTAAACAAGACAACAATCCCACTTTGCAATTTTCCTTTTTGGTCCATGAAAATTATAATTTTATAGCGCACTCTTAAGCTATAATTAATACAAATGTCAAATATTTAGTTGCTTTACACAATATATATATTATTTTCAATTCTTAATTGTAGTTAACACAAATAATTATTTAATTATTTAATCGAGAATAATAAAAAAATATATTAATTATTTAATTAGCTGAGTTTAGGGGAAAAAAAAAAAAAGAAAACCCCTGCAATTGTTATACATTGTACTAAACCAAAGAAAAAACTTCGTAATATTAAGTTTATAATAGATAAGGTCTAAAAAAATATTGTCCGCTCTGAGCTCTGTCCACATAGATATTACAAATATTTTTAATTAATATATGGGAATTCAAATTTTGCAATACTAACTTTTTATAGAAGTATAATTCTGAATTGAAAAACAAAAGTAAAGGAAAAAAAGTAGCTTTTGGCTTTTAAGCAAGGCAAAAAGTAGTTGTAAAATAACATAGTACTTGGTTGTTGCTTGGATGAGAATATTTTTTTCAAAAAAGGAAAATGATTATAGAAAATATATAGAGAAACTTGCTTTTTTTTATTTGTAAAAGGTAAGGAAAATCGAAAATAGAAGTAATATTTTATTTATTTTTTATAAATTTATGGGTTTTGATTTTCTCTAATTAGAAAAAAAGTGAAAATTTCATTTATTTTAATTAAATTAACGAAATACATTAAATTAATTAAAAAACTTTAATCATTTCTTAAATAATAATTAAAATCACATTTGATCAATGAGGGCTAATTATAATATTATAATTTTTTTTCTTTTCAAATAAGAGAAAATAAATTCCTTCTATCCAAACACAATAATAAAAACACTTACGAAAAAAAATTAACAATTCTTTATTATTTTTTTCCGTTATTTTATTTTCCCTCCTTTTTCGATAAAAGTTTAAAGTTAGTTGTTGGCAATTACTATTAATAGAATAGAAAAAAACATCTTCCACTTGGCAATTGGATTGTTAAATTACGTTTACAAGTAAATTTCTTTATTGATATTATTATTAATTATTATCTTCTTTTGGGCAATGGTCTTTAAGAGATTAATCAAAGGGTTAGCTTTTTTTTTTTTTAATTAAAGAACATAAATTGTGATTTATGAGTTGTTTTTTTTTTTTAAATTATATGCATAAAGGAAGGAACAAGGTGGAGATCAAAAAGCGTAGTTTACTTTGGTAAATAGAAAAGCATTCATGTCAATTTGAAGATGTTACTCAAATTCTAATCTAAACAATAAAATTTGATATTTGTTTGTTTTTAGCATATATGATAAAATAATCAATAATTAAATTAGCAACTAACACTAATTATAAATTATTTGCATTTTAATTATAATTTAAAACCAATGACTATTATATTTTAGGATATTTCCCTAACAAATATGTTTATTAATAATAATTTTTAATTAAGAAAATAAGCATTAATTATCTAAAATTAATAAAAGGGTAATTTAATGAATTAAAAAAACTTATTAAGCTCAACATACTAAACCCAACCCAATAGACCTCTCCTCTACATAAAAATAATTATTTTCATATGATGAAATTATAATAATTAATTTTCTTGAATACCCGCGAAAATAAAAATAAACTTATTTTCATAGAATGAATAAAGAATTTAACATATTGTTTGATTTAATAACTAACAACTATTAATTGTTAATATAAGTAATTAGATTAAAAAATTAACCAAACATTAGAAAATTACATATGATGAAAAATGTTCATTAATAAATAAATAGATAAGTAGAAATGGATAAAAATATTCATGAATCAGACATAAACCTGAAAAATGTCAGATTTTTTTTATATATAAATCTTAGCCTAACTTTTATGATAAAACAAATGAGTGTTATTTTTTTTTTCTTTTTTCTATTTTTTAGCATAATTGTCAAAGACGACCTCTAAATGTGTCATGTGATAAGGTAGATGGCTATGTTCAGTAGTTCCCTATGGGGGACAAGTGTACACCTAAAATCTCCATTCTTTCCCTGGAACCAAGCAAAGAGTGGCTCATCAAATTTAATTTTTTTAAATTTCTAAAATATAAGTCAATTTTAAAATTTTATATGAATATTAAAAAAATAATTTATTTTCTTAAATTATAATAAAATTATTATTTTAAAATAACGATTTCCATTTTGAGATGGATGGAGCAGAAGTAAAATGACCGTGATTGCCCCATCCCTTGTATTTATGCAATGTGTTTGGGGCCCTTTTACTATTCCAATTAGATATGGAGTTTAAGTGGCCATACCATATATGCCCATATTGCCCTTACTTTCACAAACCTCTAACATGGTTGTCCCATTGATGAAATCTTTAAAAGAATAATGACCTCAAAAGCTTACCATTATGGCTTCTCACTCATAAGCCATACCCTAGCTTGGAATCCACAACCACCACCAAATCATCACACCTGTCATCATGCCCAATGCATCATCATCAATAAAATTATTGCTTAATCATCTCTATCATCATCAACTCTTCACTAAATATTTTATCCATTGTTGTCTTCTCAAAAAATGACTTATCATTTTGAATTCTCTGGGAGAAATTAATTATAAAGGTTAATTTCTTATGGTTGATTCAATAATAATAAGTTTTATTATTTTATTGAAAAACATTTGAATAATTTATAGATATGCCTTTTGATAAAAATTCAATAATCAACTCATTTGATATACTTTTTATGGAAAAAAACACTTAATAATTTCTTTTCTGAAAAACCACATTCAATAACATTATGCAAATTCCATTATAACTTATTAAACCACATGTAAATTAATGTGTTAAACTACAAGATTTACCTAATTGTAAAAAAAAATTGGCTTATTAGTATTAATTTTTTTTATTATAGTACATATTTCTCGACGTTAAGTGCATCCTTGTGACTTACAATAATAATTATATTAAAAACGAAGTGATCGAGTTCGAATTTTAGCTAGGAGTGTTAAGTTGTAACTACCACTATTTTTTGAATTACATAAAACAATAATTTGTTTTTAACTAAAATCAAGAGATTCATAAAAAAAAATATTTGGGATTCTTTTGACTAGGGATTCACTAAGTAGCTGCTCACTTAATGATCTTTGACCCTAAAAACTAAAAAGGATAAAATATAAGGAAACAGCATATCCATAAAATTAAAATAACAAAAGAAATTTTCAATAACCAATGAGGGAGGGAGGGAGGGACCATGAACATGAGCAATAGGCAAAACCCAACTTGATTTTTGTATCTTGAAGTGGAATGTTTAAATCTAATATATAAATATATATTTTTAAAACATTCTTTGAGTTCTCCTCATCAAGATCTCATCATCTACTACTACCATACCAAATTACTAAATTACCACACACATTCCTATGCACATGTAAAATGATAGTAATATTCCTATGATTACCAAATAATATTCTCTATCTATCTACATGTATTTCATCAATTCACTCTATCTTGTGCTTGCTTTGTGTATTATACATGGCAGCAAAACTGAAGTAGTGAGACCAAAAATACTAATAAAATAAAAAAATTTGATCTTTAATTTTAATATCTTCCATTTTCAGCAAAACGCACACACACATACCACCATTATTAATAGTTATATACAAAAAGTAGAGAGAGGAAGAAGAGATCTCTTTCTCTTTCTCTGTCTCTCTAAATTTTCTTCGTGTTTGTTGTAGCTCATTGTGGAAGAGTTGGTTAGTGTTGGGTTTGTTAGGCTTCTCTTTTTCTCTGTTTAAGGAGGTGCGGGTTGTTTCAGAGGAAGAGCAGAGAAGAAGAGCTAGGTGTGGAGGTGTAGAAGAGGTAGCTATCAATCACAGGCTTGCCTCGGCAATCGTCACCGTTTCTTGAAAAACGATTTTCAAGGTAAGTATTTTTTTGGTGTTTTCTCAACTGGGTTGTTTCCAGATTTTGAGATTTTGCGTCCCATCTCTCTGTCTCCTTGTGTTTTTTTGTTTCTCTCTCTAAGATAACACTGGGAGAGACACGCGCGCACACAGCGAAAGATACATTCAAAACCCAAAACGCAAAACAATTCTTCTTTATCTATCTCTCTATCTCTATATATCGTTCGCTTTCTTTGTCTCTTCGTGTAGCGTGTTGATAAAAATCTGTTTGTTTCCATGTGCAATGTGTCTGCAGATTCCATCTCCAAAGAGCTATAGTTCCATCCGTTGATTACGCAGAAGATGAAATGCCCTTCTTTACACGATTTGATCTCTCCTCTTCTTGTTGCTACTTGTTATTAGCTAGAGTTATAATACCACCGACTCGCTCATTTCAATCATCAACTCACCATTTTGAATAATGGGTATTGCATTCTTGCTTGATAATAAAGTCGCGCTATCGACCCACTCCATTTTGAAGGCAATTCAAGGCTTGCCTGTATTGGAGCTAGCCTCAATTTGCATTAATTTGACGCTTTTTCTCGTCTTTCTCTTTATAATATCTGCTAGACAAATATTTGTTTGTGTTGGCCGGATTAGATTCATTAAGGATGATACGTCAGTTGCTAATTCAAGCCCAATTCGACGGAGTAGTGCTGATGGAGAGATTCGAGATGTTATAATCGGTAGCGGATTTAAGTTGGTTTTACTTTGTTGTTTCTATGTTTTGTTTTTACAATTTTTGGTGTTGGGGTTTGATGGTATTGCTTTGGTTAGAGAGGCTGTTAATGGGAAAGTTGTGGATTGGTCTATAATTTCTTTACCTGCTGCCCAAGGTGTAGCTTGGTTTGTGTTAAGTTTTTCAGCACTTCACTGTAAATTTAAGGCGTCTGAGAAATTCCCACTATTGTTGAGGGTGTGGTGGGTTTTCTCATTTTTTATTTGTTTGTGTACTTTGTATGTGGATGGGAAGAGTTTTCTGATCGAAGGTGTGAAGCACTTGAGGTCTCATGTTGTGGTGAATCTTGCTGCAACTCTGGCTCTTGCTTTTCTATGTTTTGTAGCAATTAAAGGTATTACTGGAATACAGATTTGTAGGAATTCTGACCTTCAAGAGCCATTACTTCTTGAAGAAGAGGCAGGATGTCTTAAGGTCACTCCTTATAGTGATGCTGGGTTATTTAGCTTGGCTACTCTTTCATGGTTAAACCCACTACTCTCTATTGGTGCAAAAAGACCACTTGAGCTTAAGGACATACCCCTCCTTGCTCCTAAAGATCGAGCCAAGACTAATTATAAAGTTTTGAATTCAAATTGGGAGAAACTGAAGGCAGAGAAGCCTTCAGAGCAGCCTTCTTTAGCTTGGGCAATTCTCAAGTCATTCTGGAAGGAAGCGGCTTGCAATGCCATATTTGCCTTGGTGAATACTCTTGTTTCATATGTGGGTCCATACATGATTAGCGACTTTGTTGAATATTTAGGGGGGAAAGAGACTTTCCCTCATGAGGGATATATTCTTGCCGGAATATTTTTCTCAGCCAAGCTTGTGGAGACCTTAACAACCCGGCAATGGTATCTTGGTGTTGACATTTTGGGTATGCATGTGAGGTCGGCTTTGACAGCAATGGTGTACCGAAAAGGACTCAGGCTTTCGAGTTTGGCCAAGCAAAGTCACACTAGTGGAGAAATTGTTAATTATATGGCAGTTGATGTCCAGAGAATAGGGGATTACTCTTGGTATCTCCATGACCTATGGATGCTTCCCCTGCAAATAATTCTTGCACTTGCGATTTTGTTTAAGAATGTTGGAATTGCTGCTGTTGCAACTTTAGTCGCCACCATTATCTCCATTGTTGTTACTGTCCCCCTGGCTAAGATACAAGAAGAATATCAAGACAAATTAATGGCTGCTAAAGATGATAGGATGAGGAAGACTTCTGAGTGTCTGAAGAATATGAGGATTATGAAGTTGCAAGCTTGGGAGGACAGGTATCGAGTGAAGCTGGAGGAAATGCGAGATGTGGAGTTCAGATGGCTCCGCAAAGCCCTTTATTCTCAAGCATTTATAACATTCATTTTCTGGAGCTCTCCTATATTTGTTGCAGCTGTTACTTTTGGTACTTCAATATTGTTGGGTGGTAAGCTTACAGCAGGAGGTGTTCTTTCTGCTTTGGCCACCTTCAGAATCCTACAAGAACCACTCCGGAATTTCCCTGACTTGGTGTCAATGATGGCCCAGACAAAAGTTTCTCTTGATCGAATTTCTGGGTTCCTACTGGAGGAAGATTTGCAGGAAGATGCAACCATTGTTCTGCCACGAGGCATGTCAAACGTGGCCATAGAAATTAAAGATGGTGAATTCAGCTGGGAACCCTCTTCTTCAAAGGCTACTTTGTCAGGCATACAAATCAAGGTGCAGAAAGGGATGCGTGTAGCTGTTTGTGGCACGGTTGGTGCTGGAAAATCGAGCTTTCTTTCTTGCATCCTTGGGGAGATTCCTAAAATCTCTGGTGAAGTACGTTAGTTTATGGATCTAATTTTTTAATATATATATAGAATTAATGTTATTTTTCTGTTAACTGAAACTGTTTCTTGTCTATTATTGAGAATTGAAAATTCCTAAATCTGTTCTCTCTTTTTTGTCCCAGGTAAGAGTTTGTGGCTCTGCTGCTTATGTGTCCCAGTCAGCTTGGATACAATCTGGAAATGTTGAGGAAAATATTCTTTTTGGCAGTCCAATGGATAAAGCAAAGTACAAAAATGTCATCCATGCTTGCTCGCTGAAAAAAGACTTGGAACTTTTCTCACATGGTGATCAGACCATCATTGGTGATAGAGGTATAAATTTGAGTGGTGGCCAGAAGCAGCGGGTACAGCTTGCAAGGGCTTTATATCAAGATGCAGACATTTATTTACTTGATGATCCCTTCAGTGCTGTTGATGCACATACTGGTTCAGAACTGTTCAAGGTTAGGCTTGCTCAATGTATCAACATAATGCTCTTCGTAATTAATGTAATTTGGCTGAATGTAGTGATATGGAACTGCAGGAATACATAATGACGGCACTAGCAACTAAAACTGTGATTTTTGTGACCCATCAAGTTGAATATTTGCCTGCCACTGACTTAATACTGGTATGGAATTGCTTTCACATCTTATTTTTGTATATTGCTTCAGTAGTGTCAAGCCTACCTCAGGGTTCAATTTCTTGCATCTTAATGAGACTGCTCTTTTTCTTTTTCGGCTGCTTTTTATGGCCATCAACTTATTCTGTTATTGTGTTCATCAGTTTTGCAGTTGCATGTTAATGTTGCTTTCAATCAGTGTGCTAGCATTTCTCTCCCTCTTTATTTTTGTTGATTTTTGTTTAGATACTCTTATTTTGTGTTGTTCTAAATTTCTAACAATTGTTATTTAATGGTAAATAAGATAATTGATTCCCAGTGCATCCATATACAGGAAAAATGGTAATATCCACCAACCCAAGGAGTTGATTTTTCTCCATGTCAATTGTGAATCCTGATGGTTGGTTTGGATGTATGTGGACTCACTTTGATCCCAGAAAATTTACTAAATCTTAACTTTCATCTCTTCAGGTTCTCAAGGAAGGGCGCATTATACAGGCTGGGAAATATGATGATCTGTTGCAAGCAGGAACTGATTTTAAAACTTTGGTTTCAGCTCATCATGAAGCAATTGGATCTATGGATATCCCAAGTCACTCATCTGATGATTCAGATGAGAGTTTGTCTGTGGATGTCTCTGTTGTATTTAACAAAAAATGTGATGCAACTGCAAGTAATGTTGACAGTTTGGCAAAGGAAGTACAAGAGAGTGCATCAGCCTCTGATCAGAAAGCAATTAAAGAGAAAAAGAAGGCAAAACGCTCAAGGAAAAAGCAGCTTGTTCAGGAAGAGGAAAGGGTGCGAGGGAGAGTCAGCATGAAGGTGTACTTGTCGTATATGGCTGCAGCATATAAAGGCTTACTAATTCCCCTAATAATCCTTGCACAAACATTGTTTCAATTTCTTCAAATAGCTAGTAATTGGTGGATGGCTTGGGCAAATCCTCAAACTGAAGGAGACCTTCCTAGAGTACATCCTATGTTACTCCTTGGTGTTTATATGGCCCTTGCTTTTGGGAGCTCATGGTTTATATTTGTGAGGGCTGTTCTGGTTGCTACATTTGGCCTGGCAGCTGCACAGAAATTGTTTTTGAAGATGCTTAGATCTGTATTTCGAGCACCAATGTCTTTCTTTGACTCTACCCCAGCTGGACGAGTATTGAATCGTGTAAGTTTATTTTTTTGGACATACATATCACTCTCTATATTCTATGTATGTAGATAGCAGTTGATTATATTCTTTTTCTTTTACTTCCTTGCATTCTCTCTCCCTCTCTCTCTCTCCCTGTCTTTATATAATGTCGATTATATATGACCTTACAGGTGTCTATAGATCAAAGTGTTGTGGATCTTGATATACCTTTTAGACTTGGTGGGTTTGCTTCAACCACAATACAGCTTTTTGGAATAGTTGGTGTCATGACAAAAGTTACCTGGCAAGTTTTGCTTCTTGTTGTTCCAATGGCTGTTGCTTGCTTGTGGATGCAGGTGATTAATTGGTTTTGGCCCTTGAAAATGTTTCTGTTGGTTTGCAGATAATAGTTGAGGAATGAAATGATGTTAATGTGTGTTTATGCTAGTTGCTTCTGAACATCACTAACATTTGCTGAATGCTTGTGTCATTATGATTGGCAGTGGATAGATTACTGCTATAGGTTGCAATATCTGACATTACTTCTATGTCATGTATTTGCAACGAGCCTTTTATTGATAGACCACAAAAACCATTATGTGGCTGTTGGAGTTTTTACCTCTCTGTTTTCACTTACTACTTAGTTTCTAAATGACTAGTAAAACTATGTTTCTTTTGCTTTCACTCAATGTTGTCTTTACACCCTTTTGAATGTCATATTTTTATCATTTGTAAATGATATAACCATTGTCATATAAATTATATTTTTATTGTTGCTCAAACTGAAGTGTTTTGGAATGGATCTTTTTCACTATTTTAAACCACATTATCTGTGTCCATATAGCTGAAATGTTTTAACCACAAATTGTGAACTTTAATTTTCCTTCCAGAGAATAGTTATGATATTTGACTTCAACTTCTAATTTAAGGACTCAAAAATCTGTTAAATCTTTGGGTCAAATGATATTGAAAGATATGTCAACTCATTATTAGTATGCTTGTATGCAGAAATACTACATGGCTTCATCAAGGGAACTGGTTCGCATTGTCAGTATCCAGAAATCTCCTATCATCCATCTTTTTGGGGAGTCAATTGCTGGAGCATCCACAATAAGAGGCTTTAGGCAAGAAAAAAGGTTCATGAAGAGGAATCTTTATCTTCTTGATTGTTTTGCCCGTCCTTTCTTCTGCAGTCTTGCTGCTATTGAATGGCTTTGCCTACGCATGGAATTACTTTCAACCTTTGTATTTGCTTTCTGCATGATTTTGCTTGTTAGCTTTCCCCAAGGAAGTATTGATCCAAGTAAGTACATCATTTCTACTATACTTCACATGTATACTTGAGAAACTTTATATACAGTGACAAGTTATATTGATGTTTCAAGTTCTAATTTTCATCTTGAAAGGGTAAGCTTATTGCTGAAATTGTTTGGAGGTGGATACAAGATAAATAATAGAACAAAGTAACTTCTTTAATCTATAAATTCATGCTGTTCCTTACCATAGTTGTTTGTTCTGGTACAGGCATGGCAGGCCTGGCTGTAACATATGGCCTTAATTTAAATGCGCGCCTATCAAGGTGGATACTAAGCTTTTGCAAATTAGAAAACAAAATTATTTCTATAGAAAGAATTTATCAATACAGCCAAATTCCAAGTGAAGCTCCTTTAGTTATTGAGGATTCCCGTCCAGCACCCTCATGGCCTGAGAATGGAACAATCAATCTGATTGATTTGAAGGTATAAAGCTCAGGTTCATTTCTTCAGGCACCAGCATACATCCTGCCTTGATGAAACAATTAATTTCTTTGAATTTGTACTGTTTGATTTGTTAGTTGGTCCTTGGATGGCGAATACCAAACTTTGAGTCTATTTGCGTTCTTGGGTCTTGGTAACACGCATTTGCTGTCTAGATCAGGCTCTGCATGTGCCTATAATCTGGTTTCAGACCTTAAAGCATTAGCACTCCATTCTCCTTGATTTGGAGGATTCAACCTTTGTATCATGGAACTGGAGATTTGGAGTTAATCTGTCTTATCAGACATCATTTATCTTTAATTCTGGGAGTGATTAAATTATCTATTGGCCATGACTTTATCGTGTTTGTTTGTAACCTGCTAGATTCTCTATCTTGAGAAAAAAATGAATATAAAAATTAGTTTCTCATGTGCATGATATTTTTGGAGGAAAATAATGGATGCAAGATAATCTGTCTGATTCATAAATATGGAAATTGGTTCTAAAATTGCTGACTATGTGTTTCTTTTCTGAAGGTTCGTTATGGAGAGAATCTTCCTATGGTGCTTCATGGGGTATCATGCACCTTTCCTGGTGGAAAGAAAATTGGAATTGTGGGACGAACTGGAAGTGGTAAATCCACACTGATCCAAGCACTATTTCGATTAATTGAACCTGCTGAAGGGAGAATCTTTATAGACAACATTGATATTTGTACTATTGGCCTCCATGATCTTCGTAGCCGTTTGAGTATCATACCGCAGGATCCTACTTTATTTGAAGGGACAATTAGGCGGAATCTTGATCCCCTTGAAGAGCGAACAGATCAGGAAATTTGGCAGGTCTTATTCCCTTGTCTTCTTCTCCTTTTTTCATTTCTGTGCTTATCTACAACAATTTAACTTGACCTGGATTTTGAATTTTGAAATGAAAGATTTGAAATGATATTTTATAGTGATTTTTACATAATTAAATTTGCTAGGTCTCAAGCTAGCTAAGCATAGTTAGAAATGGTTATAAACTTCTTATGATTTAGATCTGAAAGTTATTATCTTTTGTAAGTCAAATTACATCCATTTTCAGAAAAAACCTTTTCCTCAGATATTAATTACGCAATTTCCCATCTTTTAACTTTATTTCGCCAATTTATTCCTTAATAAACAATTCTTATCATATGGAAAACTTTCTGATAATGTGCTAAGAACTCAGCTATTTGCCACAGGCTCTTGATAAATCCCAGCTTGGGGAGAAAGTCCGCGATAAAGAACAAAAGCTTGATACACCAGGTGTGTGGCTGGCGGCTCAGCATATTGGATAATGTGATCTTGATCTTGTATCTCTTGTTACTAACTGATTGATTTGTGTTCAAATGCATAACCTTCAGTGCTAGATAATGGGGATAATTGGAGTGTAGGGGAACGGCAACTCGTTGCCCTAGGTCGGGCTTTGCTCAAGCAGGCTAGAATATTAGTGTTGGATGAAGCGACAGCATCGGTGGATACAGCTACAGACAATCTTATCCAGAAAATTATCCGGGAAGAGTTTAAGGATTGCACTGTTTGCACAGTTGCACATCGTATTCATACTATCATTGACAGTGATCTAGTTTTGGTACTCAGTGACGGTGCGTACCAATAATTCATTCTTTCTTGGTATGCCATAACATAATTCACGTATTATGCTGAGGTGTTTCATTTTGGCAGAGTAGTGAATCACGGTTTTAGATCTTTCAACATATTTGTTAAATTTTTAAGAGTTGAAATGTTACTCAAAAAATGTGGTCAGAAGTCCTTGACATATGGTCAAGAGCTTCAGTCACAGCACAATTGTTGAAAATATTTTAAGATCGTCACGTCATATGCCTACTATTCTATTTATTTATTTTACCTTTGTGATAAACTCTGTTTTGAACCTTTTCAAAGGTAGATATAACACACTTTTGCATTTTGTAAAGTGGTTTACACTTCATGTAATTCCCATGGATATTTTTCTATACTTGTTCATCTAGTTCTTATGTAATCTTTTCAACTTATGTGCTTTTGCAGGTCGAGTTGCAGAGTTTGATTCTCCAGTTCGGTTGTTAGAAGATAAATCATCCATGTTTGCAAAGCTGGTAGCGGAGCATGTGACAAGGTCAACGAGCGGCATACCAGACTTTTGATCAGATGGTATGCCAAAAATACTTTGGGTGAGAGGCAGGAAGAGCAGATTGAGATCCACAAGCAAAGTGGATGCTGCTGCTGCATTCGGCGGACGGGAATTGAAAACAGGAAGGATCAAGGTGCAAGCTTTGGTTCTTGCATGATCCCTATAGTTTCAAGTTCAGGGCAGAATTCATGCTTCGTTGGCATAATTTGTATCAGAAAATAAGTTGGTAATAATCACACGAGAAGGGGGAAAAGAAAAAAAAAAGAGAAGAAAATGGTGGGTCTAAATTCGTTGGATGATGTGCAATAAAATTAGTGGTTAGAATATTAAGGCAGGCTTCTGTTTTTTGTGTAGGAAATTTGTAGAGCTGAACTAGTCAATGCCCATCCCACTTCATTCTAGTGGCATAATTCAGTTTTAGACTAGAAATTTTGGATGCCGGAAATTTCGCCTACTATTGTTTCTCTTTATTTCTCACTTCGTGCTTCCCATTTTTCAATTTCAATATATATATTGACATGCATGGTTAGACCTAATTCAATCTCTCAGTTGATGTATAAGCATTCAATTACCCTGGACCCATGGAAGCTTCAAATTTGCAAGCAGTGAAAGATTTTCTTTAAGCTAGTGAGTGGGTCTCTTAAGCTATCCATCTCCAGGTCAAGCCAACAGAATTTTGAATTTTCAGCTCCCCTGCTTTATGTATTATTACATAAGAGTTTGATTTTGAATTTGTAGCCAAATCTTATTAGTTTTAGTAGAACTTGATTTAGTTTGAATATAACCAATTCTATATTGTTAAAATATAACATTTTTATGTTTTCTTAAAATGTAGGATAAGTGCGGTGTAAGGATCTATTCGCCTCAAATTCTAGTATAAAAATATGCTGCTGGATATTGTAAATAAAAAGGTTTAAAACGTGAATCACTGTTGTCGAATATGGTCTAAATATAAATTTTATGAAATTTTAAAATTTATATTTGATGTTTTAATTAGGATTATAAATAATTTGGTCACTTCAAGCTTAGGTTCATGACTTGAAATTACCAAACAAAAATCACATCATTTTGATAATTTAGTTAATTTTAACTTTTTTTTTTTTCACCGAAGTTAATTTTAACTTGTTAAACTAGTCTGTGAATTGACTTGAGAGCCAAGTTACTGAGAACGAGTTTGGCTCGATAAACTAATCTTACGAGCTCCAACGAGCTTTTATTGAGTCCAACCGCCAACACTCGATTGATTTACAACCCTATCCCACACTCTCAAATTTGATTCAACTGAATTTACCGGGAAAGGAAAAGCCCATACCCGCTTTTACAATCCAGACTGGTCCATCCTGGCCCATAGCAATCGTATACGGGAAACAGATCCAAAAGCAAATCCCTCTGCTCTCTCTCGTAAGCCTACTCTTCACTCTCTCTCTCTGTCTCTCTTCCTCTCCCTCTGTAACCGAGAACGATGCAGGCGATTTCAAGGCGATTAGGGCACAAGGCTCACAATCCGGCAGCTTCAATCGCTTCTCTCAAATCAATTTATCCGCTCTGTAATCCTCAATTATCTCTTCATATTTAGGGTTTTTTCGTTTATCATTTTTATGCGTTTGCATAATGTGATCTAAATTTGCTATTGCATTGCTTTTTCTGTTGAATTTTTGCAGATTATGGAAGTGATCATCCACGTTATGGATCTACTCTCACTCCCAAAGGCGTGGGCCACCTTGTCCGCAAAGGCACTGGTGGAAGATCTTCGGTTAGGTAAATTTTCTGCTTCATTTCTCCTTGACTCCCTGTTTGGTTGAATTGAAAACCTAAGGAAATGAAGATAAATTCGTGTAGCTGAAAGAAAAGTGTAATATTGACAGTCGTTCAGCTGAAATAAACTTGCAACATTTTTTCTTATTTGCTAATTGAATTCTTTTGTCGTATAATCTGGTCAATGAGAGTATTTTTTGGCTCAGTATAGTAGGTAGGGTTTTTGGCTCAGTATAGTAGGTAGGGAAATTTCTTTCAAAAGGAAAACTAATGTTGCTTCCCTTTTTTGGTATTTTTTTTCTTTTGTTTCCTAGGTAAACAACTACTAGTTCCCCTATCGAATTAGTAAAATAGTACATTTTTTTTTTCAGTGGCATCATTGCTACAGTATTTGGAGCTACAGGGTTCCTTGGTCGATATGTTGTTCAACAACTTGGTGAGCTGAAAGCATTTTATATCATATTACACCTGAACTTTGAAGTCACCACTAGTTAAGTGGTTTTTTTGTGTGCTTTTACTGATTGTGTAATTTTTATTCCAGCTAAAATGGGAACTCAAGTGTTAGTTCCTTTCCGAGGTTCTGAGGATTCTCATCGCCATCTCAAATTGATGGGTGATTTGGGTCAGGTACAGTAGTTTCTTAATCCAGTTGAAATCTGACTTGATGAGAGCTTGTATCAGTTTGCATTTTTTTATTTTGCAAGGATTGCATCTTTTCTTTATAATGTGTTTCTTTTCCCTTTTTTTTCTGTTCAGATAGTTCCGATGCTATACAATCCAAGAGATGAAAATTCAATTAAAGCTGTTATGGCAAAAGCCAATGTTGTTATTAATCTTATTGGTAATATTCTTCATTTGTGACGTATCTAAGCTTTCTAATCCAAGTGTGAAAATTTATTCATATTTATCTATATCTTTTGGCAGGAAGGGAGTATGAGACAAGAAACTACAGCTTTGAGGAAGTGAACCATGGCATGGCCGAACAACTTGCAATGGTAGGTCCCTCCAATTTTATGTCAAATAACAATAGCATTTGTGTTGGCTCCTTGGTGATCTTGAATATGGATTTTGAGCAAGTTTTCTTTTCCTAACATCTATAGATCAGCATCTTATCTTGCATGTTACAATAATTAGAAGGTACAAGTATCATGTTGAACTTATGATTGTGCAGATTGCCAAAGAACACGGAGGCATCATGAGATATATTCAAGTTTCGTGCTTGGGAGCATCTGCTTCATCTCCATCAAGAATGTTAAGAGCCAAAGCTGCTGCAGAGGAAGCTGTATTAAGAGAAATACCTGAGGTAACATATAATTTTGGTTTGCTTGGTGACTAGTCCCTTCCTCAACCCTTTTTCTCCCTGCTTTTGTAATTAGCAAAATACTATTTTGGACAGTATTTTGTTGTAAAAGGACATGGAAGACGTAGGGACTTTTAAAGCTGCTTGTTTAACTTTAAATCCTACAGTGGAACCAAATATGAAATATGATGATATGTTGAGGATCCTGCATTATGACTATCAGAAATGGAGAAATTTTTTTCCCTATTTACATTATATGTGGTAGACAGGAGGGAGAGAATAGGTAATATACAAAAGGGAAAGGAATGAAGAAAAAGATTAAGAAGAAAATGATGACATGAGTTTTTGACACAAATGAAGTTATTATTTTGAAAGAAAGTTCCTTTTAATATCCTTTCTGTTCCTATCTCTTTCTTTAGACCGTGATGAAGTTACTTCCACTCTCTTTGTTACTTGGCGACCTTCCCTATACATAACAGAGGGTAAAGGTGATTGTGCTAGAACTCTTGTTTTTGAAAGCGTCAAAGCTTTATTATAGTATTTTTTTTCAATTGTCTTTGTTGGGAGTGTTGGTTAACAAAGTTTGCTTTTTTAAAACAGAAAACCAAAGAGGAGTTTTTTTTTCAATTTTTTTTATGCTTAAGGTATTGATTTGAACAAATGAATCATGATTGTAAAATTTATTTGTAAATGAATTCTAAGTGAAATTCATTTGCAAATGAATTCTAAGTGAAATTCATTTGCAAATGAATTTGTCATATTTGGTATGCTACAATTTAAATAAAGAATTCAATTGAATTCCACAAATTTATGTTTGGAATAATTTTTAAATGTTTTTCTTTCCTAAAATAACTTTGACATAATAATTTAATAAAAATGCTAATATAAATAAATCACTCATATTCCACCATAATTAATTAATTAAATGTTAAAATTTCAAATTTTAAGTCTTTGCAAATTTTTAAATTTTATTTTTATTAATAGCTTAAAATATATTCAAAATTAAAAATTCATTTGAATTCAATATATAATTATAGTCATATACAATAACAATTTTATACTCTTGAAAAAAAATACTAGAAAAAATAAATGAAAGAATTTTAATCAATAATATTTGAGGTGAGGGGGCAATTCGGTTAAAAGAAATGTTGCTGGGTTAACATGTGAAATTCATTTGTAAATTTTAATAATTTTATTAGAATTTGAACTAAGCTAACTTTATTCTGTGGAATTCAATTTATAGAATTTAAATCTATATTTTTTTTCATTCAAAATACAAAATTTTGAATTTCAAAATGAATTCCTCAAAATTTTGTGAAATTTATTTATTCCAAACGGGCTCTAAGAGTTGGGATTGAGTGGTGATCTAGATGTGGAATCAATGGATTTGTTACTTTGTCTTTCTTTCTTTTCTTTTTTTATGTTTTTTGTAAAATTTTAGTGGAGGTTTTGAGAGTCATTTTTTTCTCTGATTATGTTCAATTGGTTTCAATTTGTATCTATAAGCTATTTCTTGTTGATGTTTCTTACAGCATTCTTTTTAACCTTTTCCCCGTATGTTATGTTATTCAGACTCTGGAGCTGATAGCCCTTTAGGAACCCATACAAACCTTCTGAAGATCTTAGAAAAAAAGGTGAAATATAATTTGAACAAAGTTAATGCCTTTGCTATTTAGTGAGTGCACGAAAGATGCACTTTAAGTGTGTAATTTTTGAAAATCCCAGGAAAGGGGCACAGCCCAATCATATTTAGGAAAATAACCTTCTTAAGTAGACTCAGAGAATACGAAAAATTTGTACAATGAGAGATGAAAATTTAGTTAGTGATTAAGATCAGAGAAGCTTTGTTTTAGTGTTCCTTCCCCTTAAATTTTGTATTGCCAAATTTAACCTTTCTTTTGGTCCTTATCAATTCTAGCTTTAAGAGCTAATTCCTAACAGATACCAACTTCTGTAGGCCATAGTCTTGAAACCTGCTGTGATGATTGGTACAGAGGATCGAATTTTGAACCGGTGGGCACATTTTGCAAAAAAATATTCATTTCTTCCACTATTTGGAGACGGATCTACCAAGTATGTCTTTTTGGTTTTATTTTTTTACTACACATGGTGAGAACATTATAATTGCCATTGTGGATGTTTCTTAACAGTGGCTTCTTTGCAGAATCCAACCAGTATATGTTGTTGATGTTGCTGCTGCTGTTATTGCAGCATTGAAAGATGATGGGACCAGCATGGGAAAAGTTTATGAGCTTGGAGGACCTGAAATCTTCACTGTGCATGAATTGGTAACTTCTCTCTCATTTTGCATTGTTTTATTTCTCCTGCAATGCTTGATGATGTTACTGAAGTCCATTTGTACTGCAGGCGGAGCTTATGTTTGACATGATTCGTGAGTGGCCTCGCTATGTGAAAATTCCCTTCCCCATTGCAAAGGTAAATATTTGACTTGGTGTGGTTGGAAATTAACTTATTTTCAGAAATAAAAAGTCTTTTTAAAATATGCAATCAACAATTCAATTATACCCTTGTATCCTGTTGCTATTTTAGTGAATTCTAAAGGAATATTTTTTCTAAATCTTAAATGAAGAAAAGACAGGCTGTTTTTCTTTCCAAATTTGTTCACATGCTATAAATTTTTTTTTGCTTGTTTGTGGGTGATTTGTCAAAATCACTTTTCAACTCGTAAATTGTACGATTGTATGATCCCAACATAATAGCAATCTGCACTTGAAAGACCCATATAGAGGCCCCAGAACTGTGTTTTTTTAATTGTATTAAGGATTCCAAAATGAACAATCCTGTCTCTCTTTCTAAGGAATGTAGTTTTTATTTTAAGTCTATTAGTGTTACAATGTTACATTTTCTATTATGTATGATATTGTGGACTTGGCTTATTAGGTTAGGGTGAGAGAGCAAATATTTCTAGAACCAATATTGATTGTATTTTTAATAACTAGTGTGACATGTTGTGCAATATGTGGGAGACAATCTTATCTGTCTTTGGTCATCGTTTTAATTTCTCATTGAAAGAGCGCTTTTTGACAACTTTGTTTGTGGGTCTTTGTTTGCTAGCATCAGTTGACACGTGGTTGCTAGTATTTTGTTGTTCAATTTGAAACTAATTTTATTTGTACATATGGATTGAATGGTTTCAGGCACTTGCGATGCCACGAGAAGTATTGCTTAACAAGGTTCCATTTCCATTACCCACACCCAACATTTTGAATTTGGATGAGATCAATGCCCTTTCTGTGGATACAGTGGTGTCAAAAGATGGTAAGATAATAGGTCAAGGCATTTGGAACTCTGTTCTTGCTTCATTCCTTATCTCAATCTATTCATATTAATATTCCTTGATTTCTGTTCTGGCTTGCAGCTTTAACATTCCATGATCTTGGGATTGTGCCACATAAGTTGAAGGGATACCCTGTTGAGTTTCTTATCTCATATCGCAAGGGTGGCCCGCAATTTGGTTCTACAGTTAGTGAAAGGGTATCCCCAGATTCTTTT
The DNA here is from genome assembly GCA_948099535.1 of Jatropha multifida. Taxonomy (NCBI): domain Eukaryota; kingdom Viridiplantae; phylum Streptophyta; class Magnoliopsida; order Malpighiales; family Euphorbiaceae; genus Jatropha; species Jatropha multifida. The sequence goes on along the minus strand of CANUEX010188077.1, from coordinate 19,416 downwards.
CCATGAGTTCTTGGAATCTTTCTTTTCCAAATGTTTCTGGTCCACTGCCTGTTTGGGAAATTTGGAATGCATAGGTGATGGCCTTCTTTTCTTTGAGAAAATGGAAAGACCCGGAACTCACGAATGTTGTCTCTCTTGCTGATAATGGAATAGATTATATTCATCTCAATAACCATGCATAATGATTGAGATACCTGATTGATGCTTTTGGAAAATCCCATCTTTATATGTTGTAGAGTTTTGTGGGATTACTAATAATTATGTTCCGAGCCTTCGCATGATAGATTTTGAAAACCAGTTTCTATGCAAACACTCTAGGAAACAATAATAAAGTGGTTAATCCTTAATAGCTTCTAAATTGTATGATCCTTGGACATAATATTGTTGGCACTTTTGTAAGTATGCATTAAAAAGAAAAAACAAAGAATTAAGCAGGTGTAGGAAACTGGAGTTTGTTTCATTATGCTTTTAGTTTTTAGCCATTTTGTTTTGTCAAATTCCGTTCATTGGAGTTTGAAATAATATTCATTTTCATTCAATATTTGTATTTGTCGATCGAGGCAGTTAGTCTTGATTGAGATTAAAATTGAAATTGAAATTTATCAGACAGACTGGATAGGGTGACATCATTTCCTTATCTGGTCCCAACTCACGTCTCTCCTAACGAAGCTAAATTTTGAAGGATCTGATTTGGTGTTAAGTGCATGAAAGTATGGTCTATGGTGCTGAGAATGACTTGCCTTAGTTTTGGTACCAAAGCTTAGGGATTTTGATTTGGGTACATAGGGATTGAAAAGGAGAGTAATGGAAGAAATTTGCGGTTGTTTTGGGTTAGAAGTTACTCAATTAGTGGGACTATGACTGCTCCAAAGTGCTTCAAAAATTCATTTAATTACAGTCTAGGGCTACTTAAGCACGGCACTAAACTCAATTGATCCATGTCAATCTATTTGGTGGTAATTTTATATGATGCATGGAGATGTGCTCATTTCCAAATGCCTTCAACAATACGATAAAGAAATGGTAGATTGAGTCTCAAGTCATTCCTCCTAGGGGGTATTACTTTTCTCTGTAGCATAAGAAAGGTTCAAATTACATAACTCAGATTACAAGTAAAGAAGAAATCAACCACTGATAAGTTTTCCTCTCTCACAACAGCAATACCTTTTGCCATTATCAGCCCTATCTAAGGTCTATCAAATCATGGCACCAGAAATCAGCGATGGCTGTTTCGATAATGTCTACTTGAAGGGAAGAAATGTGGGTGCTGCAATGACAATCCGCCGCCATGGAAATCCTACAGGTGAGCCACAAGAGTGTCACTGCATTAACATTTATATAAACAACAACATTCAAGGGGTAAACAATTCTATATTGCTTGGAAGTGAAATAAAAATGAAAAATCCTGGTGTTAGCCTATTTTTGGAAGACATGAAGATGGGTAAAAAATTGAAAGAATCATCAAAGAAGAAGAAAAGATCAAATAAAAAGGTGGATTCATTAGACTCTAAACTGGGGCTTCCTCGCATATTTGTTGCATTTATGTTATTACTCCTCTTATTTGTAACTTTGTCATAATCTTGCACAAATTTTCATAATCTTGGAAGTTCTCTCTTTTCCATTATATCTTCAACGATTCATTAGGTTAACCTCAATCTCTTCTTATATCCCACAATTATTATACAGTACACGTGGCAAACACCCCTTTCTCCTTGGAGTTTATAATTAAATTTTCTCTTGTCCACTTGCTTAGAAATGTCACTGTGATAATAAATAAAATGCGGATTCCAAAACATGTTAGTGGTTGCCCACTCTTTATATAACCTTCCCTACATGTATGGTTGTTACTTGTTACACTTACGCATAGTGTTTTTCTCTACTCAGAAAACTACATCTCTTTGATAAAGATTTCTTATGTGTTTTTTCAGACATTACCACATGTCTCGTGGCATATGCAAGATTGATTACTGGTCTTATATTACGACTACTTTTGATATTAATAGCTTACTTTAACAAATGATTTATATATGTTATTAAAAAAAAATATCGGCAACCAATCTAGTTTTACATAAGACGCAGGAAGTAGGAGGTGTCTTCCCTCGATCACAGGAACGTGAGAAAGTTATCACTAATTTAATGAATACTATTTATAAAAAAAACCTACTTCCAGTTGTGTAACCCATAATTCGATATTCTTTTTTTTAATGAAATTTCTATTTTTTAAAAAAGAAAAAAGCGAAGGCATGGATTATTTACATACCAATCAATACATTTTGGATTAGATGAAAAGAAGAGGCAAAGAGGTACATGATTGATGGATTGGTAGATAATAACTAAGCTACTTAGAAAAGGAGATGTAAGATTGGGCTCTAACTTTTCCACTTCTTTGATAAAAATTTGACTATTATTAATATTACTTTTATGCCCAAAATTATTGTATAGTTCTACTAATTGAACCCTTGAATGTGTAAAAAGAAGAGCACAATGATGAGAGGAGAAAAAAGAAATACAAAGCAAGATTATAATAATAAAAAATAAAAAGAAAAATCAGCTAAAAGGCCTTATGATCATGTGAAGATTATTAGACAATTAAGAAGCATATAAGAAGGCTATAAATCTATGAAATATCATTTTTAGACATAATAACTTGTGCATATTACCTTCTTGGGTTATGGTTTACATGATTCAATTTGAGCAGGATTAGATCTAAAAGAGGCAATTGCCCCACTATTCTTTTTTTGAAGAGTCATTGTATATATTATTTTTTTTTAAAATGTCAATTTATAAATAATAAAAAAGTTTCATTACACCGATCAGACCGTTGATTATCATTCCTAAAAGATTACTTAAAAAAAAAGAAAATATATAATATATTTATGCCATGTCATTTTAAGAGCCACAACTTATTTTTGCATGAATATTAAAAAATAATTAGAAAATCTTGATTTTTTAAAAGTATATGCTAAAATAATGAAATTATCTTTCTTATAATTAAAAACTTTCCATTCATATTTTTAAGTAGTCATTTAAAATGGAACGCAGTGAAATACCCTTATGTAGCTAAGTGGGACGAAGGGGTAATTAATATAACAATAAAAATATATTGTAAAAAGGAGGGAAAAAAATCTCTATTTTTGCTTTAAATATATAATAATAATCAAAATTTGCAAACAAAAATAATCAAAAATATTTTTTGAGGTTTTTTATAATTACTCAAATAATTAAAACCGGAAATAATGTTATTTATTGTAATTTACTAACCAGATTGATGTATTTTCCTAATTTATTCTTGGGTTGGATATGGTGCTATATGCAAATGTGAGATGCAAGGAAAGGGAAAAGGAATCGAATTGGCCTCACGGTAAGGATCATGCTCCTATCTCACATGTAAATAAAAACATGGCCAGGCGGCACTGCCTGCGCCTTTACCACTAATTGGACAATTCTTGTTAGGGTTTATTCCAAATCTATCGAAAATCACAACCTTGTAATTTTCAATAATAATAATAATAATAACCAAATGCGTATAATTTTGCATTAAATATTTTAATTTATATTTATTAAATATTTCAACTTTAAAGATTTTTTATTAAAATTTTAATTTATAATATTAAATTGATTAAACAATAATTAGATATTATAAAATATAAAAATTATTATCAGTGTTGAAAAAATATATAAAATTATTAAAATTCATAACTTTATTATCAGATCGTATATGCATTTATACTGTATTTTACCTAATTATTCTGCTGTAAGATTTAGTTAACTACCATAAATTTGCATAAAATATATCGTAAATTTATATATTTGCCATAAAAAAATTCGTTTTTGGAATGTAAGGTTGCCTTTTTTTTAACCTATTATATCATCCACGTGTACGATCAGAAACTCTCCAAATTAATTAATTAGATTAAATCACAACGATTAGTGTCAGAGGATTCAACATAATTAACAATTTCCAGACGTAAATTCTCCTTTCTCAAAAAGAATTAATAATGCAACGCAATTGCAGGAACATGATTTCGCCTTCATTGTGCGACACGTCATCTCTATATTCCTACGTGGCATAATCCTACCGGCTACCGACAACAGCAACTCTCGGTACACATAGCTAACGTGCACCATTTTTTGTCACCTCTGTCTTATTTTACGCGTTCTGTTTCTCTTTCTCCCGCTGTCTAAGCTAAGAGAGCTCTCATCTCTCTCTCTAAGCACAAATCTGACCTCTGTAAGTTTTTCTGTGCGTCTACCAATCAGTTGTTTCTCGAATTCGTTTCAATCGCTTCTTCTTTTGATTCGCCAATAGATTTCTTTCCTCTTTTTGGCCTGAAGATCCGCAATGAATTGCTCGATTACAGTGATTCCTCGTGATTCGTGCTGTTTCAATCTGTAAATTCCATTTCTTTGAAGCTATTTCATTTTTGTTCGGGCATATTTGCTCGCTTAATCGCTCAAACAGCTAAGATCTCTGCAGTATTTTCACAACTCAAGGTACTAACCATAGCTTAGCAGTTACATTTTAGTAATTTTTCCTGGTTTTAGGGTTTTGGCTGATTGTAATCATTTGGCTTTACAATTGTTTAATTTCGAACTCGGTTTCTTGCTTTAATATGGGATTTTGATTTTGGGGTCTAGGATACTCTAATGAGACGCCGCTCTGCGGCGACGGCCCCTTTTGAACAAATGGAGAAAGGGGCTGGTAAAAATCAACAGAATCGTCTTTGTTTATTGGCTTCTCTCTCTGCTTTTTTTTGGCTTCTGTTATTATACTTTCATTTTGTTGTGTTAGGAAGCAGTAATGTTGATGATACTGTTAAATTAGAGTCTCATCCACTGAATCCTGAATCGACCCCTGCTTTTGTAACTGATGCCCGTTTGACAAATAACCAATTGAGGACTACCCCTTTAATAGATGCTTCGTCAAAAAATGCTTCAACTAGCAATGGCAGTAAAAAGAGAGAGAATTTCCAGTTTATGAGGGCTTTGAGAACTATAGAGAATAAGAGTGATCCTTGTGGAGGAAAGTATATATATGTCCATGATTTGCCTCCTAGGTTTAATGAGGATATGTTGAAGGAGTGTAGGAGTTTGAGTCTTTGGACTAATATGTGCAAGTTTACTAGTAACGCTGGGATGGGACCCCCATTGGAGAATGTTGAAGGGGTCTTTTCAAATACGGGGTGGTATGCCACAAATCAGTTTGCGGTGGATGTGATATTCAGTAATAGAATGAAGCAGTATGAGTGCTTGACAAATGATTCTTCCCTTGCCGCAGCAATTTTTGTGCCATTTTATGCAGGGTTTGATATTGCTAGATATCTTTGGGGATATAATATCTCTAGGAGAGATGCTGCTTCTCTTGATTTGGTCAATTGGCTTATGAAAAGGCCAGAGTGGGGGATTATGGGAGGGAGGGATCATTTTCTGGTGGCAGGAAGGATAACATGGGATTTCAGGAGGTTATCTGATGAAGAATCGGATTGGGGCAATAAACTACTGTTTTTGCCAGCTGCAAAGAATATGTCGATGCTTGTGGTCGAATCAAGTCCATGGAATGCGAATGACTTTGGCATTCCTTATCCAACCTATTTTCATCCTGCAAAGGATGATGATGTGTTTATTTGGCAAGATAGGATGAGGAATTTAGAAAGAAAATGGCTTTTCTCTTTTGCTGGGGCACCGCGTCCTGATAACCAGAAATCCATTAGAGGGCAGATCATAGATCAGTGTAAGCACTCAAAGGTCTGCAAGTTGTTGGAGTGTGATTTTGGCGAGAGCAAATGTCATTCTCCCAGCAGTATAATGCAAATGTTTCAGAGCTCCCTTTTCTGCTTACAACCTCAGGGTGATTCATACACACGAAGGTCAGCTTTTGACTCGATGTTGGCAGGTTGTATTCCTGTCTTCTTCCATCCTGGCTCAGCTTATACGCAATATACTTGGCATCTACCCAAGAATTTTACTACTTATTCAGTGTTTATTCCAGAGGATGATATCCGGAAAAGAAATGTCAGCATAGAGGAACGGCTTAGTCAGATTCCTCCTGAGCAAGTCAAGATCATGAGAGAGAAAGTTATTAGTCTCATCCCAGGGCTTATATATGCTGATCCTCGCTCAAAATTGGAGACTCTGAAGGATGCTTTTGATGTTGCTGTGCAAGCAGTTATTGACAAAGTCACAAGGTTGAGGAGGAACATTATTGAAGGCCGTACAGAATATGATAATTTTGTGGAGGAGAACAGTTGGAAATATGCTTTATTGGACGAAGGACAGCGCGAGGTCGGAGCTCATGAATGGGATCCCTTTTTTTCAAAACCAAAGGACGGCAATGGTGATTCTGGTGGTTCCTCTGCAGAAGTTGCCAAAAACTCATGGAAGAACGAGCAGAGAGGTCAATCATGAGATCTAGGTGATAGCATAGTAACAGAAGTTAGTAATTATTACTGTACAACAACCGCGTACAACAAGACTTTCTGCCTTGGCTTTGATAGGTCAGGTATGGATCCTTGCGAGGGCCTTTCAATGAAAAATTTGTAGAGTTCATAATGGTCCAGTTCCTTGTTTTGTCAAACAGAAACACAGGCTCATCATATTCTCTGCTTCTAATATACTTCTTATAATGAAAGTTTTACCCCCCTTGCATTTTGTATTTTTCTTAGCAATTCTTTCTATTGTATTGTAGCTGCTGAGATAATGTCTTTTTGGTTCTTTTCTGATCTTTGCATAGAAGGAATTATAATAAAAATGAGTGTTTTATAATTTTATCCTAGAGCTATTTGTTTCTTTTCCAATCCTTGCAGTATGTTCTATACAGCTCAAGCTTTTTAGTGTAGTACTTGAGGATGGAATATAATTTTATTATGCTTTTGCCTACTTGCATTCATCCTATTCTCGCCACCATAAAAGCTATTGCATTAATCCATAGTTGTGATGCGTAACTATCTGAATGCTCGAGATTTCTCACTTTTTATTTTTGGTCTATTGTCTATTAATTAACATGGGCTTAGAGTTCATTAAGGGTGAGGTATTTACGTTCATTGTCTTGTGTTATTGCATGTTGTGTTGCATTTGCTCACAGGAAGAATATTTGCAAAATTCTTTTGAAGTTTGTTGAACAAAAAAGCGGACTTGTCATCATATTATGGAAAGAGAGCAACTTTTTTGTACATGAGTTGTCCAAAGTGTACCCAGCAGTTGTGAAGTTTCTGCAAGCTGTGTGCTCTGTTCAACAAGGAAATGTTATCAGCACGTGTGAACGATGCTATAGTGGGTACCGAACATACACTGGTGTGTTGAATTGGCTTTTAGTATTTGAGGTCTTCTAGAACCGTCTCTAAGCCCAGAAAGGCAGGGATCTTTGAAATTTTTTTTTGAAAATAAATTTTGAAAAAAATTGAAATTAGCTGGCCTGTATATGTTCATGTCTGTGTGAAAGGGCAAAATGAAAACCAATTTCCTGTTTGTTTTTCTGTGGCTGAGATTTTGTCTTCAACTGGTGGCGTGGAACACTTCACCACACCACACCCCACCCCCAAACAGAAGGGAGCCTCCACTGTGAGAGAAGCAGATAGGGATTTTGAGTAGTTTTATCGAGATCAGAAGAAACTAATTATGCAAAAGCTTGCTATTGATTTGTTGGAAATTATTGTTTTAACAAATTGTTAAAATTTATTTTCAAGGTAAATTTTATATTTTGTAATGATAAAATCTTTAGAACAAAATGAACAGCAATCCTAATCCCACCAAACATAGGTGTCTAGTCTACTTTGTCCGAAGCCGTGCAGCAGTGATGTTCATCTTTGAACTCCTCGTTCAATGGAAATTGAAATAGAGCTGCTGTGTATAGGCATTTATTAATATTTAAGTTCAGCCCAAGCCCAAGCCCATTCCGAAGGGGAAGCGGTACAAGCTTAAATAAAGTTATTACTACAGTCATTATTATAATCCAATTCAAGATTTAAAAGAATAACTCATTGTTCCTCTAATATTCAGTACAATTGATTTTCATAAATATATTGCGTCATAAAGAATTGTGAGAAAATCAATATATTCAGAGACGCACAAGCTGCACGGGAAGAAGGAGCCATGGAGTGCAAACATGGAGCTATGAGCATAAATGCACTTTGAACAAAGCATTAAATAACAGAAAGGACCATCTCTCTTTCTTCTTTCTTCATTCTTCCTTTCCTAGGACTCTTTTCTCACTCTTTTTTCTTGAAAAAAATAATTCTCTTCCCAAGACAAGACAGACAAGGACAATCTCAAGGACAACCTGAACACAATACAAAAAAGATTCAAAGGTTTTCAATCTTTTATGAATCCTACAAAAATTCTATTAAAGCTTTCCCTTAACATCTCGTGAAACAAAGATGAAATATTTTCAGCTCCTCAATAAGCCACAGCTCTCTCTCTCTCTCTCTCTAAACAAAAGATCCTCGTGATGCAGAGCTCTTAAATTTCACGAGTTTCATATTCTTTCACTCAGAGAGCGCAGAAATGCTTAGCCTAACACTGTTTTTTGAATTCTTTCCAGCTCCTTCAAATACTCTCCAATTCTTTCCAAGAATCATGTATTTTCGATCTTCAAGCATCACTTCAATCTTAAGTTATCCATGGAAGCCAAAACAAGCCTTTTCTTTTCCATTCTTTTCTTTAACTTTCTTTCTCTCCAAGCCAACACTCTACAAACCTACATAGTTCAGCTCCACCCACATGGCATAACAAGATCTTCCTTCTCCTCCAAGTTTAACTGGCATTTATCCTTTCTTGAACAAACTGTTTCGTCCGAAGAAGACTACTCTTCTCGGCTTCTTTACTCTTACCATTCTGCCATGGAAGGTTTTGCAGCTCAACTCTCTGAATCGGAGCTCGAGTCATTGCAGAAGTTGCCTGATGTTATTGCAGTTAGGCCAGATAGGAGAATACAAGTTCACACTACTTATTCTTACAAGTTCTTGGGACTTAATCCTAATGGTGAAGATGCTTGGTATAAGTCTAAGTTTGGTCGCGGGATGATTATTGGGGTTCTTGACACTGGAGTTTGGCCCGAGAGTCCAAGTTTCAATGACCAAGGAATGCCACCAGTTCCTAAGAAGTGGAGAGGGGGTTGCCAAGAAGGGCAAGATTTTAATTCTTCTAATTGTAATAAGAAACTCATTGGTGCAAGGTTCTTCACTAAAGGTCACCGTGTAGCATCTGCTTCATCATCAAACATTATTCAAGAATATGTGTCTCCAAGAGATTCGCATGGGCATGGAACTCACACATCATCCACTGCAGCAGGAGCTGCAGTTCCAATGGCAAGTGTTCTTGGTAATGGAGCCGGTGTTGCACGAGGGATGGCTCCTGGTGCACATATTGCAGTGTACAAAGTTTGCTGGGTCAACGGCTGTTACAGCTCAGATATACTAGCTGCAATGGATGTTGCAATCAGAGATGGTGTTGATGTCCTCTCCCTTTCTTTGGGAGGCTTTCCGTTGCCACTTTTTGCAGATAGCATAGCAATTGGCAGTTTTCGAGCAGTAGAGCATGGAATTTCAGTTATATGTGCAGCAGGAAACAATGGTCCTCTCCAGAACTCAGTTGCCAATGAAGCTCCATGGATTGCTACTATTGGTGCAAGCACACTAGATCGAAAATTTCCCGCTGCAGTTCAACTAGGTAATGGAAAATTCCTTTATGGAGAATCCATGTACCCAGGAAACCAGTTTTCAAAGACTGTAAAAGAGGTTGAACTGGTTTATGTAACTGGTGGGGACACAGGAAGTGAATTTTGCTTCAGAGGCTCTCTCCCAAAAGCAAAAGTACATGGCAAAATGGTGGTTTGTGATCGAGGTGTCAATGGAAGGGCAGAAAAAGGTCTAGCTGTGAAAGAAGCTGGTGGAGCTGCAATGATATTGGCGAATACAGAAATCAATCTTGAGGAAGACTCAGTGGATGTTCATGTATTGCCTGCAACATTAATCGGTTTTGCAGAATCAGTGCGCTTGAAAGCTTACATAAACTCTACCATGAAACCAAGAGCTCGAATATTATTTGGCGGAACTGTCATCGGGAGATCCAGAGCACCAGCAGTAGCTCAGTTTTCAGCCAGGGGACCAAGTTTAACTAACCCTTCAATCCTCAAACCAGATGTAATTGCGCCTGGAGTAAATATCATTGCAGCATGGCCTCAAAACTTAGGCCCCACTGGTCTTCCAGAAGATTCTAGAAGAGTAAATTTCACAGTCATGTCGGGGACATCCATGGCTTGTCCCCATGTCAGTGGAATTGCTGCCCTGATCCGCTCAGCTCATCCCAGATGGACCCCTGCTGCTGTTAAATCTGCAATAATGACTACTGCAGATGTAACCGACCATTCAGGAAATCCAATAATGGATGGTAACAAAACAGCAAGTGTTTTAGCAATCGGAGCAGGGCATGTAAACCCAGAAAGAGCCATCAATCCAGGATTGATATATGATATCAAGCCAGCTGACTACGTAATTCACCTATGCACACTTGGATATACAAGATCAGAAATTTTCACCATCACACATAGGAATGTTAGCTGCAATGAGCTATTGCGTATGAATAAGGGTTTCAGCCTCAATTACCCTTCCATTTCTGTTATTTTCAAGCATGGAATGACAAGTAAGGTGATCAAGCGGCAACTGACAAATGTGGGGAGTCCTAATTCCATGTACTCAGTGGAAGTAATGGCTCCTGAAGGAGTCAAAGTGAGAGTAAAACCTGAAAAACTTATTTTCAAACATATAAATCAAAGTTTGAGTTACAAAGTGTGGTTCACATCCAGGAAGACAATAAGAAGAGAGCAAAAGAGCTTTGCACAAGGGCATTTGACATGGGTGCACTCTCAAAATAATCTTTACAGGACTAGAAGCCCCATTTCAGTGACTTGGAAGTATAAGTAGGAGAGCTACATCATCGCTGATGGTTATGAACCAAACGGTCTAGTCTTTTGTTCATCATTGATGTAGATTCAGAGGAATTTAAATCACAAAGGGTTGAAATGGTTGAATTTAAAGATCGGCTACTTAGCTACATTTTATCAGAGAAATAAAGCTTTATTCTCTTTCCCTCAAACAAAGACGTGCACGAATTGGCATACTGCAGAGATGGAAATTCAAACATAGACTAACTTCTTTACCAATTTGATTCTCCAATGAATAGAACAAAACACTACCACTTGCATATATGAGAATCAATACAATCAATAACAAGGAAACAAGTTTAATGTGTCCTTACTTGAGTAGCTAAATGTGAAGTGCAGCAGCTGACAAGCTAGTTCATATTGACCAACTAAAACCTTTCTTAAAAATAAGACAACATATAATGCAGGAAAAAAAATTGTAGGACATGCGCCATGTTCCTTGTACATTTATATAATGAAGAGTTAAAATTGTACATCAGTAAGAACTGCAAAAATTTGTTATAGAGAGGAGGAATATGGTGGTTACAACCATCCTGTGTGCACATCAACGGAGATGTTGAAGTTTTGCTTCACTAAAAAAGACAAAGCCAATAAGGTCAAGGATGCAAAATCGAAAGAGACATACATTGCATTATTTTTTGATGAACTGTAAGCCATTTGCATTAGCATATCGCTCCATGAATCTCATGAATCTGTCCCATTCACGAGGAGTACGCATGACATATTTTGCCTCAATTCGAGCTGGCTTTCCATTTACAAATTTAGCATTAACATCAACTGATTGGAGAACTCCTTCCTCATCAATCATGTAAAAACCAGTTATATCACCAAGTTCACCAGAAGAGTCAAAAATAGAAGGCTGGTCAAAGGTGAAAATGGCCATACCATTTGTACCGTCTTTTGACTTGGTTAGCCTTACATCTGGTATCGTTTGTTCATCAGTTCCTTGGACAAATTGAATTGTTGGTTTGACCATCATTGTTATAAATCTCGATGCTTTATTATGCCTAATCGAAGCCAAACGAGAATGGGGCAGGCACAAAGACTGGCCATTGAATGAGGATCTCACACTACAATGGACAGGCGAAGACACCGAGCCTTCAAAACAATACAGACATTGTATTTCAGTTACCAGCCATTATAAATACTAGTCTATCAAATCATTTAGTGAATGGCTAAATTCTAGTTCTCTTATTTTCACAAAAATTTAGCTTACACATAATTGATAATAACATGAAAAAGAATTAAACTATTTCTTTAAGGCTTGAAATCCGAAATGCTTCCATGGCCTAATAATAGTGATTCTTGAACACTAGATTCTTCAATATTGCCTAATGGAGGAAACATGCCGGGAACTTTCATTTCTCATGTTATAATAAGGGGGTACGATACAGTCATTTTTCTAAAATTCCCAACTGCCTCACTTTCTGCACCAATCCAGAGATCAAATAATTTCCCATAAAATAAGTTCATTACAATTTTATAAACATCAGAGTAATCAACTAATCAAATTAATCTAAAAGAGAGAAGCAAACTTTATGTAATTGGTGAGCTCAAAAAAGTTTTAAGTAAAAAGATTAATTCAGGAACCTATATGTAATTAACAACAAATTTACTCCTACGCACAATTCCAATGCCAATGAAAGAATTTAAATGGTACCCAGTTGGTGGAAGTAGAAGTACCTAGGAAAGAGCGTGGTTGGTACAAATAATGTGAGACCGGAGAGGCCAATGCAAGAGATTGCAGAGCTGCCATTGGGTGAGATATGGAAGAGAAAGAGAGAGAAATGAAAGAAGAGGGACTTACTTATGAAAGAGAATTTGGTGTGGTTTTGGGACAAGATGGTGTGTAAAAACGACAGCCATTCACTTAACAGAAATTCTTAGCATCATCACAAGGATTGGTAGCAAAACGATGTAGTGATAGATATCATACTTAACTTGTCATGCAGAGCTGGAATATCTAACAACTGACACGTGGCGTTCTATGTTGTTTTGGGCCAAAGTTAATGGGCCTTCGTTGTTCAGATATTTCAATTTGAATATTGGAATCGCTTTCAATTGGGCCTTTCAGGGCTGATTGGTCGCCGAGAAAAGGCAAGAAAACAATGGAATTACCAGGATTGTAAAAGAAGCCATCAGTCCCATTAGAACGGAGAATTAAAAGAAGTGCAGAATCCCAGTCAAGGTCTTCTAAGACGTAGAGGAATAAAAAATCCTTATTTAAGGTCAAAGTTACATTCTTTTCCACGAAAGCGTCGACAATCATGCACCCTCTTGTACCAAATCATACACCACCTAACTTGGAACAATTTTTTTTCTTTTTTCCGTCTCTTGTCTCGTTGACAATAAATAAACAAATGTTATTTAAAAATTAAATTATTTTATTTTATCATTAATGCATTGAACATCCTGAGATTTTCATTGTACATTTAATTTGGAAAGGAAAGAAATTAGTCCATTGTTACTCAAAAAATAAAATTAATGATATTATTGATTAAGAGGTGCAGTGAATATATTTGATTGTTTAGTTTATACTTTTAATTTATTTGTCATTTATTAATTTTAATTTAACGTGTACAATGTAAATATAGGTCTCATTTGTTTTAAAACGACTGACTTCAAAGGAAATTATTTTTCAAAAAGTATAATTTGTATATGTTTGATATGCAAATTAACTTCCTAGAAAATAAAGTATTTTCAAACAATAAATTACAATAATATTTATAATATAAATTTGAGTGGATTTAAATAATATTTTCTTTTTAAAATAAATTAACTATTGTTAAACATGGATTTTTCATTATGGAAAAAGAAAATAAAAGATAAGAGCTAAATTTGGATCAGAAATAGTCCTTTAATATAAAGAAAATGATGCAGGTGAAATTGACCAATTAGGGTTTGAATGATAATATAAGAATTGGGCAAATGAGAAGAGAGCAAAATTTGTAATAAATATATAAACAAATGCAATGTGAGATTTGGTGCTTTTTTTTATTTTGACATTGTCAAAAATAATATTTGTGGAAAATGAAAATGATAATTACAATAAATAACAATTACCCAAAGCATTGAAAAAAGCTAAATAAGGCTATATGGATGTTCCATGTACGGAATACACAAATTAATGTTGTCGCACGAGGAAGAAATTCTCATTTTTAATTCAAATATATATTTCTTTTAATATTAGGAAAGAGAATTAGAATTGAGATGTTTATTAAAGTTTTATATCATTTTATTTTTTTAAATTAATTCCTTAATTATTCTAATTTATATAATCGATTTATTTTATATAATTTTTATTTTAAATTTTATACACTACCTCTATTCTATAATATTTATCACATCTGAAAAAAATAACTTATTTCAAAATATGTCACATATTTGTGGTTTCAAGATGTAATAAATACTTTTTTTCAGACTGACCTTTTGTATATGACTAATAGTAGTAATTATTATTTTAATTTAATAATTTTCTTAAAAAATTAATATTAAACTAAAAGCAATACAGTTAATTTATTCAATAATTTATTGTAATTTTAACATATTTAATGATTTTATTGGTAATTACTATATAAATTTTTTCTATCATACTAGTTTTTTAGAACGTGCGTTGCACGTGGATATCCGTTATTTGTACTCGTTATATAATTTTTTTTTTGTTTATTTCAAAGGTTTATTATATGTATGATAAGATACTGAAAAAAAAATAGATAGACTCGATATGTTATATTTAAATATCTACTATAACTTTACATATTTGTTTATGTTAAAAATAATTATATGAATTATCCAGTACAAATATTAGTTACAATTGCTCCTTTTACCCCGATCAATCTCCTTCTACCTTTTGAAGAGTTGTTGTATAAATATGTGATTCATCATTTTTCAATAAATTGTTTCATTGCAAAATTGAAATCAATATCGTTATTACTTTAAATATTGTTATCTGTTTAAGCTTATTGATGAAAAATTTAAATATATTTTCTTACCTATTTGGCAGCAAGATCTCTTTGTAGACGACATTGTTTGTGTATGTTGCGTCCTTCCTCTTTTTCTTATCTGACTTTACAAGGACTTTTGTTGTAGACATTGATATCCCTCTTGACAGTGCCACATAGAGCTGTCTGTGTGAGAAAATATCTTGTGGTAAATAGACACCGACGTTCGATATTGTTTGCCCCTGAGCTTTGTTTATTGTCATTGCAAAGTAGAGATGAATTGGAAATTACTTTCTCTTAAAATGGAATGGGTATCCTTCATTTTCTGTAGGAGAGAGAGGTATTCTAGGTGAGAATACTTGCTTTTCTGAGTGTTGTCCAACTGTTATTTCAGCATGGATTATATTGGCTCCAAAATTTCTACACACCATTCTAGTTCCATTACACAAGCCATTCGAGGCATCTAAATTTCTCAAAAGTATTATCGGACAGTATATTTTCAATTCTAGCCCATGCGAAGGCAATCCGTTTGGCAGCAGAGTGTTTAGAAATTCCTCTTGGTAGAAATTGCTTGTGTCATCTACTGCTTCATCGAAACTGTTATAGATCTTGCTCTGGCTAGGGAACAACTCTATCATCTTTTGATTCAGGCCATCGACATATTCGTTTTTTGTTGCTAGTATTGCACGACTTGTCATATACTAGCTAGAGTTTGCATTCTCTTCGAGCGCTAGGAATACTTCATCAATTAATGATTTGTCGCTGGCTTCATCATTATCATGTTTTACTACCATCGCTTCTGGTATCGTTATATTTCCCTCATTGTTTATCTACTCTTCTCCATCACCAACACGAAGCAAGAATTCTCCGAAATATCTATCTGCCCTTGCTATCATATTTGTCGTCAACCATAACACTTCCATTACTCTCCAGAGATAGGACTTCACAAGGCTCGCTCTCATTGTTTCTTGTCTTGTAGCTTTTGGCACCACTGGTAGGACCTGTCTGAAATCTCCCCCGAACACCATTACTTTTCCTCCGAATGGTTTTGAACTTTCCATTATATCCCTCATACTTCTATCTACTATCTCTATTGCTAGTCTCTTTATCATTGGTGCCTCATCCCATATAATAAGCTTTGCCATGCAGATTAATTTTGCTTTTCCGCTTTGTTTCGATATGCCACATAAGCTGGATTTTGTTGGGCTCAACGGTATACTGAATCGCGAGTGTGCAGTCCTACCTCCTGGCATAATTGATGCTGCTACTCCAGAGGTCGATGTCGCCAGTGCTATCATTCCTTTTGATCTTATGTTTGCAAGCAGTGCTCGATATAAGAATGTTTTACCTGTACCCCCTAGTCCATCCACGAAGAATACTCCTTCAGTGTTTGAGTTTACCCTATCTAGTATGGTCCTATATGCATGAAGTTGCTCTATGTTCAATTTTTGCACCGCATCTATATCCTCTTGTGGTATTTCGACTATCATTTCATCTGCTATTTCCCTTGTATTTCTGCTTGGTTGATGGGATTGAGGTTGCGGTATATCTGGCAAATCAGACATCTTGATTTCTTTTCTCATTGTCTGCAAGTGGTATTCTATGCTTTTCAATGTGCAAGAGATTTGTGTATCTATTGAGTTCGGGTGCATTCTATTGAAATCTTCTAACATTGCATCACAGTAATCGTCCCATAATTTCCTGATATCTGTCGGCTCACAGTATACTAATATTGTAGCAAAGAGTCTCCTTAGTTCCCTTGGCATCTGGTATGCCACTGCTTCGCGCATTCAATATGATGCACTCTCATCTGGTTCAAACAATCCCCTTTTAAGTGTTGAGTCTTTAAATGTTTCACAACGCTTGCCGTCTACCGTTAGTAGGTCGTCAAATGATTGTGGACCCCTTACATGGTTCAGGAGCAATCTCAAATAGTACCTTTCACCCTCAATCGGATTTGCAGCATTCACTCGACCTATTACTTGTCTCTTCTTTCTCTTAGACCATACTCTTCCTTGCTCATTCCACACGTAGTGTTCTGGAAAATCTCTATAAAGTAAGCCTTTTGCTTCTTGATCAGTTGAGCACTTTTTGAAGTATTCAGTTAGTGTCGTTCTAGATACATGGTCCAATTGCACAACGTGTTTTAGGTCCTGATTCTTCAAGTATGATACAGTCTGTTGGTCTGGCAGGTGAAGTTGCAGATTTATAACTGGAGGATTTATTTCATTCAGTTCGAACTCATATATTCTCCACATGGCTTCTTGAGCCGACACCCATCTTGCATCCTGAAAATTTTTTATCTCATCTATTCCTTCATCCCCATTAGACACATGCATTGTGATCTTATCGTGTCCTTTGTAAATATACTTGTAAAGATATTTGACGCCTTTGAAGCCAGCGCATACCTCAACATTTATGTGGAAGTTGTATCTTGTTAAAAGATATGGATTATAAGGAACGACCCATCTATTATCTAATCTCTTTCTCCTAGCTGTTACCTGCAAGGATGAAGTCATTTGAATATGTTTTAATTTTAGTTAATATCTATAGCCATTTAAAAAAAATAGTAATAATATGCAATAGAGATTTAATATTTTTACCAAAATAATTAATGTTTCATGACGTACCTCTCGTCCATTATTCGGTCTTTTGTAAATTGGGTATCCGTCTTTTCCTTGTGTTGTTTTTGAGCTATACAGCCTCGGATAATGGAATCTGCATTTGTTCTCAACCATACAAGGACAATTTGGATTCTACTCTCCGCATGGACCGTGCATCATGTGTTTTGCTACCATTTCATATAATTCTGGATACTCTTGCTCATCTGGGATTTCTGCACAGACATATTTATCAAAGTCATCTAGACTTGTTATCTTATGGGAAGGTTGAAGAATGATCAACCTATATGCATGGGGCAATCCTCTCTTTTGAAATTCAATCACGTGGACATGTGCTGAAACCTCCCCAAATATCTCCTTCTTGTAAAATTGATCCTTTAGATCCTGTAACTTAGCGCGAAATACTCTAGAAGTCAAGTCTGGTCTATCTTGAGCGGTTTGTAATGGTTTTAGCTCTTGCTTTACTTCCTTCCAATCGGGATTGCATGTCATTGTTATGAAAAGGTCCGGCTTACTCTCTTGTCATAATTATGAATTCTCTTTTCACTTCGCTGGTTATATTTTGCGTCGGTTTGATATGAACAATAATTGCTAAAATATCTAAAAAATATAATAAATATAATAAAATTATATAACATAATATAAGTAATATATTTTTAATTAATTAAAGATGTATCAAACAAACCTAATGATTTCGTCTTGTTGTCCTTGGCATATTTTTTCACATCCTTGAATGTATTGAATTTATGTTGCAAGATTTCTTTTGAAATTGATCTTTTATACTCCTTTAATATGATATATTTATTGAGGTTCAACTCTAATCTTTCATGAACATTAGCATAAGAAGCATTAACTGTTCTAACACGTCTATTAGTTATAAGATAAGTTTTCCCAACCTCTAAAGAATTTTCAAAAAATTCTATTACTTTGTTAAACATAGTAGCTAAAATTTGAATTCCCTGTAGAAAAAATTAACCATAATTAATAAAATAAAATCTGATTTTTCACAAAATTAATAATTAAATAAAATATTTACCTTAGAATCCAGAAACAATATTTTTCTTATCTATCCAGTGTTAGTTGATAATTGATAAGATTCTACAGGATTAATCTTAAGAACTAATAATCTGAGACTCCATTCTCTTTGTCTTACTTTAAAAATGTTGATTGAATCATCTTGTATAATTTCTAGAATAAAAAAATAAAATAATTTACCTTATTGCATTAATAAAAATAAAAGCAAAGAAAATATTTTCTTGATTATATAATAATAGCTAGGAAAAGATATTCAATCCTATTTTATAAAAAAAATAATAGAAAAAATATAATAATAATAATAATAATAATCTCCTAGAAAAGTCCAAAATCAAATCCATCAATGACAGGGTAGTTGTTTGCCAGAAAGTTGGAGATGCATCTGTGGTTAAAATTATTGAGCTTGAAGATTAAAATCACTCTCTTCTAAAGCCATGTAGGGGCATATTTTCTACACTTTTGACAATAGGAGGTGGATTCTACTGTAACCTGCGAGGTTTGTATCTCCAGGTTTTCTAGACAGACTTATGTATCTCCAGGTTTTTTAGACAGGGTAGATTTATTTTTTCAATCGACACAGTGAACTTTTTTTTAGAGATACTATATGGAAAACATAAAAGAAGAAGTTCACTGTGTCGATTGAAAATCCACTGCTATTCTATTAATTTATTAATAGAGATATTTACCACGAGAAGAAGACGTGATCCAAAACTTAATAATTTCAATTCAAAATAGCAAAAGTTTGAAGTATTAATTATTGATAGTCAAAAGCAACAAATTATTGATAGCGAAAAATAATCAAAGCTAAACATCTATATATAGTAGTATGATAGAACAAATTTCTAATTAGAATCGTATTAAAGAATAAATTTTCAATTAGAAT
>CANUEX010188068.1:0-10837 GCA_948099535.1 Jatropha multifida | reverse complement strand
ATTATTAGACTAACATTTCTGTTTTGATGATTTTTTATTAATATTGGCATTAATCATGTTGGTGAATGTGTGAATGTGTTATAATTTGTTGAATTTATTCGTTGTAATTTCTGAATTTGATGTAATTTATTCATATGGTTTGTAGTAATTTTATTTTTATTGATTTGTATTAATTGAAGAAATATTGGGAATATGTAATGGGATAAATGGGTAGAATATATTATTAGGAGACGGTTTGTAATCTTTTCTCCTCCCCCCTTTCTTGTGGATGATTTAATTTTGTTATTTGTGATAATATGCTTGAATGACATCTTTTCCAAAATTGCATAAAATGTTTTACATATCAAATTAAATTAATACCGCGATTAATAAATAATGAATATTCGAACAACTAGGAGGTCGGCTTTAAACCGGGCGAAATGGGTACCTAACACCTTTCCATTTCCATACCCAACTCCCAGACTCATTCTGGTTAAAGCCGGATTAGTCAGTTCCAAAGAATTAAATAATCCAAGAAATTTTTCACTAATTTATAAAAATAGGGTGGTGACTCTGAACAAGTTTCAAAACCTTACCAAAGTAAAGAAACCCTTTCTGAGGATTAAAATGTGATTGGGTAAAATAATTTCTAAGAATTAAAATGAACCAAGCCCGTTTGATTCAGTTTTCTCGAGGGACTCTTGAGAAAACCATGAGACACTGCGCGAAAGCCACGTCGTCTTCAGCCTGGTGACTCCACTAGGGATTTTTCTAGAGAGTTAACTCCCATAGTTGTCCAAATATTCATATTTATCAATTGTGTTATTAATTTAAATTGTGTTTAAATTTTATGCAATTATAAATTGTCATTCATGGATTTAATCTCTTCTTAATCTCATTTCTACCCAACACTCTTCGGTGATATTGGGGATGTGATCTTCTCACTCTATTCGACTATTGAGATCCGCCACTAATATACACCACCCATAAGTCAAGTACCATTTGGTATATCAAAAGAATTGGCATAATCCGTTATCACCTTTTACTTAGACCCAAAGTAAATAGGAGGAAACAACCAATTCTCGCTTATGGAACCTAAGACTATGCATACCTGGCCTAAGCTCATGTAGTGGACCATAGTTCTTTCCTCTTAGGATATACCGTAATAAATACTGTTTGTTGCATCATCAAATAAATGTGAGAGACGTCAGGTTCAAAACCCCATGTTGGTTATGGGCCTAACCTGAATGTCCTAGGAATAGAAGAGACTATAGACCATGGATCGTGTGTGGGAGCTATAAGGGTGGAGGTCATGCATTTCCTTTCTCCTGTCCCCTTTGTTTGAATATACTTGTTATGTTTGTATTGTGTTGCATTCATACATCACTTAATTTGTTTTCTTGCAGCCATATAGGTGTATTCTGTCATGCCCTAGTTCGATTATTCAAAGTATTAAAGAGAAAAAGACTGAAGGGAAATACTTGAATCAAAACAATCAAGAATCCATAGTCGATATATGATGACCCTTTATTATAGATGTGTTGGGTTTGAAAAAAAGAGTATAAAAACCCCGGTAGCACCAAATTTTGTCTACTGTACTGAAACGCATTTTCGAGCAATATATGAAATTTCCTGCATTGGGTCAATAATTTTCCCGAAAATCCCAGAAAACCCTAGGTTATGAATAGTAATATTGGGTGTATTGTCAAAAGTCATCATTTTGACCAATACATGACGACATTTATTTTAAGTTAAATATTTTCGATGTAAAAAGAAAAGGAAACTGTTCAAATGACAACACTATTTGAATACAAAAATAAGGGACATTCTAAATATTTGGCTATAGGATAAAAGTCCATTTTGATTCATGTAAATTCTCAAGAATTTTTCTCCAATCTATATTTTGAATAATCCAAATCGAATCAAAGTAGAATATGGTATTAATTGCATTTCATGATATTGTCTTGTGTGATCATTTTTTCGTGTGTCATTCCATAAACATGCATACATGCATACGTGCATCACATCATGTAACTAACATCCATTTCATGCATTCAAGATAACCTCTCAAAAAGAAAGCACCGAAGGTAGGCAGTCGATTGAGGTCAGGCAGTTGGTTGAGGTCAGAACACCGTTTGACCAAAGTTGAAGAACCTTTCGATCCATTTGCTGTGATTTTTCCAATTCGTCAGTCTCCCGCTTTGAGATTGGGTGTTCTCCTGTTCAAATATATTTGTCAATTCCAAACTCTGTTCCTTCTGATAAGATGGCTGAATCCAGTATTCCCATTTTCGAATTAAAGAAGGTAATTGAGAAAATGGTAGAAGCCAGCCTCAAAAAGTTCATGACGTTTGATAAGGGAAAGGATAAAGAAGTAACAAAAGAGGGCACAGAGGCCAGAGATGAGCTTGGAAAAGGAAAATATGTTCATAACAGCTTGCAAGATATGGAATATCATGAGACATATGCTAGGAAGGCCGGACCCGAGTCGATCGTCCCAACCAGATTAAAATGCATTGAAAATATGAGGCGGGAGTTATCAATGAGGACAAGTTCAAAAGAGAAAGATCAAGGGAGATAAGAAGTATGGGACTCTTGTTGAAAATTTTAGCAAGTCCAAATTCCAAAGGTCCAGTCGATCAGTCAAGATTCCAAACACCCACAATGATAAAACAACTGTTGCTCTAGGGTCTAAGAACTGCTAAACCTACAAGGAGATTCTCTAACTTTAGTATTCCCCTTTCTAAAGTATTTGAGAGAGTTAAATCAGCAGGCTTGTTACACCCGCTCGCACCAAAGCCTCTTCCTAATCCTTTACCGAGAAGCTTTGACCGTAATGCCTTTTGTCACTTTCACCAAAACAAAGGGCATAATACTGATGATTGCTATCGGTTGAGACACAAGATCCAAGACCTTATTGATAGCGGAAGGATCACCGACCCAGAAAAGACAAGGCCTAATAGGAGGATTAACCCACTTCTTAAATTTCAAAGCATGCCATCTCTTAAGAACCCATGTTTGGTCAAGCCTATGAAGATTTGTGAGGGGTTGTTGTCTGAATTTAAGCAAAAAAAGGAATGATAAGGGCGACAGGTCATCATGTCAGAGAAGAGGAGGGCCTATATTGAAGAAAGCTTTGAAGAAGCTAAAGACCCTGTCGATGTGTATTTTTGTCATTGATTTTGTTTGTGATGAATTGTTTATGCTATGCAATATAATGAAATTCAATTTTACTTGCATGTTTGATGTTTCTCCTGATATTTGCCTTCATCAGGTAGATACACACACGTGCATACTTGACATTAATTCATCATACATGCTTAATTTTAATATTAACATAAAAGAAATCCTTGGAATTTGTTAATTAGGCCCAGCCTAATGCTAGAGTTAAGCATGAAATTTCGAAGTCTACTCACAAACAAAGTAAAAGCTTCCACATGGATTTTCCAAGGATAGATGGGTCCACATCCCAATGTCCAATGCCTCGGTATCCTGGGAAGCAAGCCAATGGGACAGAAAAGGATTGAGAACAAAACAAGCTAGAGAGGAAGTGGCGAACAGATTGCCGCTGGATTTCAGAAAGCCATTTTTATGTCAATCAGTTGGCCAATTTCATTTCCAGTCTCCAAAGAATATGGGCAAGGCAGATATATGTGAAGATTGTAGATCTCCAACCCAAGAATTAATGGCGGATGATCAACTGCAGTTCTTTAATATCTAGCAGTGAATGACCAAAATAATGCATCTTGAATCAGCTACTAGAGATCGTAAACGAGCCTTACAATGCTTGACGTTACAGTTCATAAGTCTTGCACCGGAAGCTGTACAAGAAAATGTCAAACGATGTATTGGCAGGAGGTCTATCAATGAAGGAAGCTGAAAATATTTTGTATTTGATCTGCATAGAGGTTTGAAGTATTCGCACGAGTAAAGAAAACTTTGCGTCAGGATTCTTTTGGCTATTAATAAATAAAAAATCATTCTTCTCCAATGGAAGAGAGGTGACGATAGGTTACTTCTAAAGGTAGGATTGGGAAAAATCCTTCAAAGGGTATTGACGCCAATGGACGACCGATCCTCCTTCACAGGTTTGAGATCCCGCATCATGTGGTAGCAAATAACACAGTTCAACTACAATCAGAAGATAGAACGCCATTAATCGACATTAAGTCATCTACAAGAGAATGGGGCAGCAAAAGAAATTCCAACAAACAAAATAAAAAGAAAAAAAGGAAAAAAGAAAGAAAAAAACAAAAGAAAGAAAAAAGAAAAGAAAGAAAAAAGAAAAGAAAAATTTTGATGAAAGTTGCCAAGAATCCTTTTGTTTGAGCTATTTGACTACTACATGAGGTATTGAACCACAATCAAATCTGTGAATGGAGCAACCCCTTACTTACTGATACATGGGTTAAGAAACCACATCACCTGTTGAAATGGAGGTGCAATCCTTGCCCATAGTGATAGATGCGATTTGCAATTTCGGAATGTCAATGGGTGGAAGAAGCAGTGTCAAAAGCTAGCGAGCATTCCTAAATGACGGACTTAATTCTCCATTCATAGATCAACTTTGTAAGAGGAAGATCGCAAGACACTTCAACAATAGAGTCAGAGCGAAGCTGCTGAAGTTAAAAAATTTGATCTTGCAATAGGCGAGGTTGAACGCTTGCGATTTAAAGGGAGAAGTTTGAGCCAAAATTAGGAAAACACGTTCTTGATAAAAAAAAAGGGTGTGTTCCATAGGCACAGTGAAGTTATTAGACATGGAAGGCGATAAGTCCACCAAATCGATCCGTGTGGATAGGCTGAAGAAGTTCTATGTGTAACTCAAAATGTTATGGTCAAGCCCATTAATAAATTCACCTTTTTTGTTCTTATTGATTTTGAAGCGTGTCATGCTGAGTTTGTGTTAATATGAAAATGTTGTGAATTTTCTTCGGTGATATGAAATATCAAGAAATATATCAAGCATCTCAAGTAATAAAATGTTTCATTCATAAGTGCATACATTCATATAACTACACTTTTTCAACACATTTCATCAGATAACCGAATAGGGGTGTCTACATGCCAAATTCTAGTAGAAACTTAGCTGTTAGTAAATCAACCAACTCTGAATTGGCACCAATTCTAGAATAGGCTTGTAGCCAAGAACGGTACAAGTAGAAGAAGTGGTATCAGGCACAGCAGGGATGAACACAGTCATTCGATTGGGCTAAGTGGAAATGAAGTGAGACAGAAACCGTTGGGTGATAAGGCCACCTTCAAATCCCTTGTAATCAGGGACAGTTTGGCAATGACCGTACTGTCGTGCTACTCGGCTTGGGTAGCAGGCCACGACCATGATCAGGCCACACAGGGGCAAACAAGGCATATAAGAGGAGACAGTGACACGTTCCAAATGGCACCATGAACAGGTCCATCTAACTGCTTCAGTAGTGAGATCTTGGAGTATGATAGTCCAATCTTCCACAGTCACTCCAATTAAGCGATGTTGACGACAGACATGGACTCGAGGTCCATAATTGGGTATTAAATGGTTCGGTGGTGGAATCATCACCTGTAACTTCTCAAAAGCCCATAACTGCAGATGCATAAAAAAAAGAGAGAAGAGAAAAAGCTCGTTAAGTCAAGAACCCACAAGGGCGGCTTAAGCAAAAGTGAGGGCATCAAAATAAAAAGCTCGTTAAGTCGAAAACCTGTAAGGGCGGCTTAAGCAAAAGTTAGAGCATAGAAGAGGAAGCTCGTTAAGTCGAAAACCCGTGAGGGCAGCTTAAGCAAAAGTTAGAGCATAAAAGAGGAAGCTTGTTAATTCGAAAACCCGTGAGGGCGGCTTAAGCAAAAGTTAGAGTGTGTAAAAAAAAATAATAAAAGAAAATGCATCTACCTATAGTAAAAGCGAGCTTCCCATCAGACAATCATCGAAGTGGGATCTCAGACACGTTCCCTAGCCAGGTGAGTGTTTCAGCAAGGACAAGAGGAAACGACGTACAATGCCTAACCATCTGTTCAACTATAGGCACCAACCTAAGGTTGCCATATCCGTCAACACTGCTAAGTAACAAGTACTGACTGATAACACAGAAATAGACAAGTGAAGGTCAAAAGGGGCTTGCACGGTCCATGGTCATTGCGCGATTAACAAGAGGTTGCAAGGGCACAACATCGACTCCAGGCTCATATGCAGGAAGTTCATGAACTGAGAAGCCAAGAACAGCAGAGACTCGTGAAGCAGGGTCTACATTCAACTGGGGCAAAGCCGGGACCTCTGCAACTCCTAATTGTTTGCCCGAAATACTGCTGAATTCTTCAAATAATGGACAAATCTCAAAGTCATTATGGCGGAACAAATTGTCAGAGAGATCAAAGTGGTTGATCAGCCATTGCATCAATCCAAGTTGGATCCGAATGTTTCGATAATAACTCAGGCCCTTGAGTTCAAAAGGGGACAGCAACTTGTAATCTTCATGGTTAAAACTTCAAAATAATGCTTCAAATGTAGGTGCCAAGGAACAATCCATGAAAAATGAGAGAGTGAGAATTTTGGAATTTTTCTAAGGAAGAATGGTTGAGAAGCACAATCAATATGACATAGGTCTTTACAGCACAAGAGTGAGAGGACAAAATGATGGTTGGCTGTCACTTTAGCTCTAGTTGGCCGCCAATTTAGCCTTAATATTCTTCAAACAATGCAATAAACAGCTATAAAGGGGCTAATGTAATAATTTCAAGTCATGACATGAAAAGAAAATTATCTCTCTACAAGGATATTTCTCAAGCTCAGCCTACGACATAAAAATAAAAGGGAAGACTGTAGAGATCAACCCAAAGAACATCAGACTCCATATCCTTTTATAGCCAGACTCCCTTAAGTCCTCGTTGTTGGTTCCCTTGGCCCCTTCAATCATCATATGTCAATGTCTAACACCTCGACCGATGCATCTACCTCGTGATGCCCCTTGATCGTGACCAACGGCAGGCTTCACGTCAACTCTCTATACACATGCATAAAAAGAGATAAATGCATTTCATGCATACATCGCATATTTTTATGTTGTTTGTACTTATAACTGCATGCTCGACCGAGAGCCTCGACACGCGCAGTTGGAGTTGTGCTGCTTTTTGCAATTAGCTCAGCTCCTGAGTCCTTTCTCAAGCATAAAGGGAAGACGATAGACATACATCGCACTACAATCAGACTCAAAGGATAAAGTTATATCAGAGCTCGCCACAAGAAGTATCTTACAATAACTGGGGTTCAGGCCTAAGACAAGCAACAACTGAAGAATAAACTGGGGCAAAGCCCACTAACAAAAGGCAATTCAGAGCAAACTAGGGCAAGGCCACTATAAGAAAAGATAGAAAAATAAACTGGGGCAAAGCCCACAATGAAGAGCGGTTGAGAGCAAGCTCCAAAACAAGCAACAATTGAAGAATAAACTAGGGCAAAGCCCGCGACATAAAAATCAGAACAAAGTCGAGCGAAGACCAATGATAAGAGGCCGTAGAAAAATAAACTGGGGCAAATCCCACAGTAAGAAGAAATTGGAGGAGAGCCTGTGAGGAGGAGGAGTAGAAAATAATAAACTAGGGTAAAGCCCGGAACATGCAACAAAAGAATAAAACTGGGACAAAGCTCAAAACAAAAAGAAGTTCAGAATGGACTAGAGTACAACCCACAGTAAGGATCCAAAAGAATAAACTGGGTCAAGCCCCACGAGAAGAATCCCTAGCGATGAAAAGAGGTAGAACACATTAACAAAAGCTCCAAAATCGACTCCAAAGGTATGAGCCAAACTGCTTCCCCATGGCAAATACTGTACACACAAGATAAAGAAGCCTGTCCCCACAATAGAATATGAACAAAAGACCTCGTAGGCAATGGATACCCAAGTAGCCAAGAAATAAATTCCTAACTCTTTGCCAAAGCAAGGGCATCACCGCTAGCCACAAATGGAGTCCCTCGGCCACATGTAAGTTTTCTGAAACTCTATTTCAATATGAACCTATACTTTTAACCATAAGTCCCTATGGGGCCGGTCAACAAAGTCGGCTCGAAGAGTCGCACCCTAAGTCCCCTTGGGCCAGTCAACAAGTCGGCTTGAAGAGTCGCACCGTAAGTCCCCCTGGGCTGGTCAAATTGATTCAATTAAGTTGCCTAGCTGGCGCGCCTCGTGCACAGAGGATTTTCAAATTAAGTCACCTAGCTGGCACACCTCGTGTAGCAAGGATTTTTCAATTTAGCTGCCTAGTTGGCGCGCCTTGTGCATAGAAGATTTTTCAATTAAGTCGCCTAGCTGGTGCACCTCACGCAGCGAGGGTTGTCAATGAAATCATATAGCTGGCGTACCTCACGCAGCGGGGGTTTTCAATTAAGTCGCCTAGGTGGCGCACCTCGCACAGTGAGGATTTTCAATTAAGTTGCCTAGCTGGCTCACCTCGCGTAGCGAGGATTTTCAATTAAGTGGCCTAGTTGGTGCACCTCGCGCATAGAGGTTTTCAATCAAGTCCTCTAGTAGAGGCACCTCGCACATAGAGGTTTTCAATCAAGTCCTCTACCCGAGGCACCTCGGGCATAGAGATTTTCAATCAAGTCCTCTAGTTGAGGCACCTCGCGCATAGAGGTTTTCAATCAAGTCCTTTAGCTAAGGCACCTCATGCATAGAGGTTTTCAAACAAGTTCTCTAGCTAAGGCACCTCGCGCCTAGAAGTTTTCAATCAAGTCCTCTAGTTGAGGCACCTCAAGCAGCGAGGAAATTTTCAATTAAGTCGTCTAGCTGACGCACCCTTATAACCGCCTCTGTGGCATATTTTATTCTGATTTCTATCATCCAAAAGGACAGCTTCTAGAAGAGGAGCATGATCATCAAATCACCAACGAAGTTGGCACACCACAGTCTCACAAGTCATTCAAAGAACGCATACCAGGTAAGTATTATTACTACTTACGCATCTACTTTACATTTGGATAACATCTTGCTTCAAAAACAAAATATTATCAAAATGGGGGCAAATTGTAAACGCTTAATTTTTGCCCCAAAAATAGACTCTATGATGATAACTTGTACTACTAAAGAGAGGTTGAACATCCAAGGAACTTGGTCCCAAAGTAATGATCCGAGTCTAGAAAGAGCAACACTTAGTGCCTTTTTCACTTTTTTGGGCAAAATAGGACCCAAAAGTGCATCTCGGGTTCGCCCGGGATGTGCCTCGGTGTCCTACGGCACTCTGTGCATCACTCAGACCAATTTCATGAAAATCAAGTCGATTTGCTGGTGGGGTCCATAGTGGACCTAGTGGGGCCCACTTGTGGGGTCCATTAGGGATCCTTAAGGGGCCCATCAGTGATGATGACATTTCTCATGGTAGAATGACTTCAAAATGTCTAATTGATTTGATTCTTGAACTAAGCATCCTAGGTTAAGAAATCGGATTTGTTGGATCGTTTTCATGTTTTCGGGGTTCGTGCCAAAATAGGGTTTGAAAATGAGTCTCATGTGGATACGAGATAAATTTTCATGACTTACATTCATACACATATCATTTGAAATGATTCGGTGAAAAATTGAAAATCAAGTCGCTTGTGGGACCCACATGCCACATGGGCAGTGAATAGTGCCAGAACACCCATTTGCCTATAAATTCATCTCTAATTCTAGGGTTTGGGGGTTGGCATTTTTGTGGTTGAGAAATAATAGATTTGAGAGAAAATCAACAACAAAAACATAAAAACAACAAATCAAACACAAAAATAAAATAAAAAAACTCAATTTCTTCATAAAAATCTTAGGTGTTATCTTAGTTTCATTGTGTGAGAGAGTGTTTCTAGGATAGTCAGTGTGTTCTGGGGTTACAAACACTTCTAGAAATGAATCAAACACACATTCTCGGATCATCTTCAAAGATCAAGTGTTCTTGAGGCTCTAAAACCCATCTCTTCTTTGTTTTCAGTTCATATCAGTATATAAATCACCAAAAACTGGCTTATTTATGAGACAAACGCAGAAAAACTCGATTTTGCTGAAATCTGCATCTTTCTGGGCCTAACCGATGCAAGGAAGTTGCAACTGACTCGCGCGAGTTGCAACTGGCTCGCATTAGTTGAGCCCAAAAACCTCCAGATTTTAGGTTTTTACTCATTTTCGATCTTTTGATGTTTATGGACTCTTGTTACCTTGGTATGGGATGAAAATCACTTCCAGTGGTATGAGATCATGAACTCAGAAGAAAAATTATCAAAACATTGGGTCATTTACGAGAGGAACCCGCAAAAAAACCCATTTCTGCAGAAATTTATAGATTTCTAAGATGAACTCGCACAAGCTAGATGCATCTGGCACAACGTACTTGCATCTGGCGTCCGCTAGTTGGAAGTGGCTCATGCCAAATGCATCTGGCTCGAGCCACTTGAACCTAGAAATCTCCAGATTTCTGGTTTTCTAATTTTTTGGGTTTTTTGACATTTATGAACTTCAATTACCTTGGTATGAGACGAAAGTCACTTCCAGTGGTGTAAGAACATTAACCCAGAAGCTAAATAACATAAAAAAAAATAAATTGTGCCTAGATTCTGAGATCGAAGTGGGTTAAGGCCTAAGGGCCAAAAATCCATGTTTGATCCGGATGAGTACATTAATAATTCTAATGTTGTTTCTGGCTGGGATTTATCAAATTTGATCATCTAACAAGATGAACATTGTGATCATGAGCTTGAAACAAAGTTAAAATTGTTATATTTTTATTTTTTATAGTTATTTATTTATGCACATTTAATTATTGTTCTTCAATATTTATTTTGTTCATCTAATCTACTAACATACTAACATAGTAACATTTCTGACATTAATTTTAATTCTGCCAT
>CANUEX010187890.1:0-18497 GCA_948099535.1 Jatropha multifida | reverse complement strand
ATAATCAAAATACTAACAATTAACCACAAATACATAAAAATCCAACCAAAAAATTGTTCAAAATCCTAAAATCAATCAATTATCACAATACTCTAATTAACTAATTAATTATTGAATATTAACTAATTAATCAAATAAATTCTGTAAATGGTAAAATTAATACCAAATTCAATTATCACAATCGGATCGTGTGAGAGGAGATGGGTGGCCAGAATTAGCAAGCTGAGCTTGCTGTGGTGCTGGGACGGTGGCCGGCAGGAGAGGAGTGGCTGAACGGAAGGCTGCTGATTGCGACAGGAAGGGCAGCAGTTGGGTTTGGTTCGCGCAAAGGAGAGGATGGGCTGAGCTTGCTGGAATTAGAAATCGAAGAGAGAAGGAGAGAGAGACGCCGTGCGCAGTGGAGATGGCAGAGATGGCGGTGTGCGGAGGAGGAGCTGCTGGAGTTGGGTCACGCGATGGAGGAGGAGGAGCTGCTGGTGGCGGTACTGGCGGCGCTACAGGTGGTTGGCGACACTGGAGAGGCAGAGAGAGAAACTGAGAGTGAGGGAGAGAGAAAGAGGGAGCCGGAGCTAATGGTGTGGTGGCCGGCGTCGACTTGAGGCGTGGCTGGTGGTGGAGGCACTGGCAGCGCAACGAGAGGGAGTGGCTGAGAGAGGGCTGTGAGAGTGAGTTGAGAGGGATGTGTCGATGAAGAATGAAGAAGAAGAGGAAAATAAAAAGAAAGAAAGAAAAAGAAAGAAAAGGAAAGAAAGAAAAAGAAAAAGAAAAAAAAATAAAGTTAAAATTATTAATAAAAACAAACCGTCCATCAATAACTTGTCAGGGAGAAAAAAATAGTAACGAACAGTATTTTTCAAAAATATCCAACTCGAGTCTAATATTAATTAATTCGGTCCAATAAAAAAAATTGGTCAGATTTTTATTCGATTAACGGTTACTCGATTAATTTTAGGGCGAACCAAAATAGTTTTCGATCCCGATAATATTACGTGTCGTAATATTATTGGCTAATAATTTAATGATTAAATTTAAATGGGAATTATTTTGAAATAAAAATTTCGGGGTATTATATTTATTGAACAACAAAATTCATTTGGTATGTGTTTGGTTTACTTCAAAATTTGGTGGCCTTAGATCTATTCAGGTCCTAGTGACGGTCCAACACAAGAAAATGGGTAGTGATATAAACGATGCATATATATAATTTTTGAAAAAAATTTTCTCTAAGTATACAATCTAATAAAGATATGGTCTCACAACACGATTATCAACTAGTTAATGGTTAATGATTTACTAGATGTCCAATTTGATTCGAAATTAGCTTTTGGAGGGTTGAGGATTTAAACTTTGAGTTTATAACCAATTTATTATACTTTTAGCAAAAAAAAAAAAAAGAAAAATTGAGATTTCTAAATTTTGAACGTTTTTAGAATAATAAAATATATTTTTAAAAATTCTTTAAAAAAATAAAAATAGAATTACACTATTACAATTTTGAATAGGGATAAGAAAAAAATTACACAAGAATTTAGTTTTTACCATTTCTTAAATTTTTGCTTTTTTTTAGATATGTTTTATTAGATATCTACTAAATTAGACATGAAATAAAAGTTGAAGGTTCAAATTATATCATGCTACTGTAAATTTTATGGCTCGACTTGTGGTTTTGATGCTTAAACGACACAATTTCATATAGATACTAAATTGTTCTTAATATGATTTAAATATATGTTTACTAACATATCTCTCCTTGTTATTTACTATGCAGTTGCACACTTTCAAGCCTTTCCTTCATTTGCTCCAGTTGATGTCGACCAATGCCATGTTCATCTATCAGTGACGGAGAATGATAATTCATAACTGGTCTGGTGTTGGATGCCATGTTTGTCTATCTATGACAGAGAATGATTATTGATAACTGGTCTGGTGTTGGATTTTCATTAAGCGTTCTTTCTCTTTGGAGAGTTTTTCCCTTCAAAATTGTGTATTACAGATTGATTTTAAAGGAAAAAGGGATTTCTGTTTTTGCTTCTTTTTCGTCCCTTGCAACCTTACTTCACTCAAATTATCTAAGAGAAGCTTCTTCGTCATGTTTATGACAGCTCAATCTCATTGTCTCCTAACTAGGGCTGAGCAACGGTTGGGTCGGGTCAAAACCCGATCCAACTTGAAACCCAAATTAAGTATGTTTAACTAAATCGACCCTACCCGTTAAACAGTTCATGCCTCGCTCGAATAACCCGATTAAAATCAATTGGGTTATTTGGTCCCTTGTTAACTCGATTTTTAATTAAATATCTGTTAATGGGTTAAAATTTTTTATATCTTGTGCAAAATATGCTTCGTGCTATATAATTAAAAAAATTATGTAGAGAAAATAATTATTATTCAAACTAGTGTTTTGAAAACTGGATCAGTCAGTAAAACGGTGAAGATAATGGTTCACCGTACTGAAGGGCTCGATTGATTTCAATACAGTTTAACCGAATTTTATTATAATATTTTTAAAATATATTTTTTGAATACAATTAAAAATATGGGATTTATAAATATGAAATAATTTTTTAAAAAAGATAAAAAAAATTATACATAATATATCCTTCAACTTACATAAGATATATATAAAAAAGTTCAATTTAAATAAAAAGTTTAATTGATTTAATAATAAAAAATAAAATTTTAATTTATTTTGAAAAAAATATAAAAATTAAACATAACAACTCCAGTTTATTATACTAAGATCTATTGCATTTTTTTAATATTTTATAGAACAAAATAATTATTATTTATAAAAAAACAAAGATTCAAGCTTTTTAAATAAATTTATCTTTTTCATTAAATTATCATTAATAAATAAATATAAAGAAATTAAAAAAGATTTCTAAAAAAAAATAAAAGAGAAAGAAGCCAAACGTAGAAAATATCTAATTGCACTTACGGTCTAGGGAAAGGAGATGACCTTGATATTCATGCCATTATCACTGGGTTTTAGCAGAGTATGTAAGTTTCCAATAACAATAAACTGCTCCTTGCCTCGTTCAAGCGATTTGTGAAGAAAAAAATCAAAAGGGTGCCGGTGAGTCTCACCGCCGGCATAAGGCAAGACAACTCAGCGAGTCGCTTCAGGTGGAGGTGGTCTAGCCATCGTCCGATTCTAGATCAACCGGAACGCTCCAATTTTATGTCTGTTTTTCTTTTTTTTTTCTCTTTATCCGGTTTTCATCGATTTTCACCGATTCTCAGCGGTTTTTTGACTTTCCGGTTTTATTTGTCAACTCAGATCAGACCATATTCCGATTCTCAGTTAAATCGGTTGGACCGATCGGTCTGATTCGATTTTCAGAACTACGATTCAAACAACCATTTAAGTTTTTTTTTTTGAAATTTTTTACAAGAAAAAAATTATTAGACTACACTTGTTAAACTATAATATAATGAAATGTATATCATTATATTAAAAATACACGTTGCAATATTAATTGCTGAAAAGCTGGAAAAAAATAATATAAAAAAGAAATAATATTAGAAATACACACTGCAATCTTTCTTTAATGCAAACAAATAATTAAAAAGAAACTTGCAAATAATATCTCTTTCCCTGCAGATTTAAAATGACAACCACGATCCAAATCAAACGACAAAAATGGCATCATCAATCACCTAACAATACCATTTAAACTTCACAAGGAAAGAACTTCGAAAGATTGATCATGGCAATATAAAAGGAAAAGAAGAAGAAGAAGAAGAAGAAGCAGAAAACGCAGATCTTTAACCCCCGGAAGGAAGCTGTCGTTGGTTGGCGCTGCCTCAGGTCCCGTGGCTGCCCGGTATGGTGGTGCAACGAGAAGGTGGATGCGATTTGAGTTACTTGGGTTTTTGCTCTATTGTTCCAAAATAGAGAGAGAGAGAGAAAGAGAGAAAGAGATAAGTGAGTTTGTGATTTTTTATTTTTTATTTCTCGTAAACAAATTAACAAGGAGGAAAGAAATCGTCCGGTAAAGGAATTGCAGGGGTCGGTTCGGGTTAAACATGGTTTTTACCCGATTCACTCAACCCAATGAGATATATAAATTTTTTTCAGTTTACTGGCCCGACCTGAACCAACAGACCCATTACAAGCCTACGTTTTCGGTCGGGTAGGTCAGGTTATTCAGGTTTTGCGAGTTGGATCAGGTTTTGCACAGCCTTACTCCTAACCATTGCTTGTCTTTCCACAGCACATGACATGTGAACTCTTTCCTTTCTCAATATTTCTCTTGTTACAACAATTTATATTTCTAATAATGTTCCCTTTATTTATTTTATTCCAGTAATGCTAATACTAATTGTTAATTCTTCTCCATGGATTTGTGATTCAATCATTTTATATTTATTTATTTTTAAATGATAAATTCTAATTAAAATTAGAACTCACGTTGAATATGGAAATACATTAATAAAATTGCATGTTATAGTTTTAGTTTTTATAATATTTTGGAGAATGCTATTTCATCTCTAACTTATGATTACTAATAAATTTAGAAACCACTAATCACCTTCTAATATTTTTTAGTAGCAATTTAGAAAAAAAATTATTAGTAAATAATTATCATAAGCCTAAATTCAAAATTATAAAAACAATTAATGAATTAATGATTTATAAATTCTCAACTCATATTTTAAATTATCCTTAATTTTCTATTATGAATAAAATTAAAATTATTTAAAACAACCAACATAATTTTCTTTTAATAAAATTTGAATTTAAATGCATTATACATACATATTTGTTTTGAATGAGAGTAATGTTATAATTAAAATTTTTTAAAGCTATTTATTAATATTATTAGTAAACTATATAAAATATCATGAATGAACTAATAATAATAATTAATAAGTTTTGACATAGGAAATTTAAATGAATCCATGAAACAAAACTACGTCGTTTTAGCCTAGGGTTATATTTTAATCTTGCAAACGAAAGTTCTCTCAAACTCAACTACTCTAAGTGAAACGTATTTTCTCCTCCATCCCTTCCATGCGCCGCTCCTGGTTTGCACATCTACAGCCAGTCTTTGTTTTTACCTTCCCGTTGTTTTCGTTCTTGGTCATCGACTCCGTAGCCGTCATGTTCTTCAAGCGTACAAGTGCCAGGTTCGTTCTTATTTTTTTATTTCATTCTCAGTTTTTAAGGGGATGAGACATTGGATCTTGACATCAATCAAATCAAAGATGAAAAATTCTGTATGGAGTATGAACCGAGAAAAATCTAATTTTTGGGTCATAGGGTGCTAAAATGAGTGGATTCGCTTTTCACCTTGCCCTATCTTGAGTATGTCGAAGGAGAGTTTGCAACTGAATCGATGGAATAGGAAGATTCAATACAGGAACGGGAAGTGTTGTTTCCAGTGGCGGACGGGTGAGTAAGGCGTAAGAACCTTTTTTTTTTTTTTGCTTCGTCCATTTTCCTTTTCCATTTTCTTTTTGTTTTCTTTATAAACACATAGAAACAGGCAAAGAGGATGAATTGTTGAATTAAATTACGGGTTCAGCCGATGTCATTTGCATATTGTTTTATTTTTTCGTTTATGGGTTTTGTGCATGCTTTATTTGTTGAAAATATATATATAAGAAGGCAAAAGATGGTGAATATAAGCCAATTCATGGTTTGTTAAGTGAAATCTGATATGTTTGGTTTGTTAATTCAAAGTTTGGTTTGTTAATAATGATTAAGCTTGTCTAGAAATACTGATAATGAGATTATTTGCATATGATTGTCATATATGAGAATGGTTTGTTAATTTTTCTGCTGCTAAAGTTATTCAAAGTTTGGTTTTCAATAATAGGATTCCAAATTTAAAATTTGATATTGTAAATAAAGTTAGTTACAATTATCAAACTTGATAGGCAAAACACGTTAAAGGGAATCTGCTTTTTGTACAAAATGTGAAAGCAAAACACACAGGTTTAATTTGTTCTTGTTTTTTTCTTTTACCATGAGATATTTATACAAATATAGGGGATTAAACTCAAGGTTCAATATTTTGTATTTTGTATTTTGTATAGGGTTGATTTTTTTTTTTTAGTATTTTGTGATTTTATATATGGCTGAATTTTTCGTTTTGAGAAGGATATAGGGCTGACTTGGATAGCTTAAACATGTAAGTGTTTAGTCAAATTGCTAGACTATTAATTTGCTGGTTTAATTTTCAAACTTGTTTATTATCCCTAAATTTGATTGTAGCTAGTTTTTAGGATAATAAAATATATTTCTGAAAATTCTTTAGAAAAATAAAAATACAATTACACAATTACAATTTTGAACAGGTAGAAGAAAATAATTACACAAGAATTTAGTTTTCACCACTTTTTAAATTTTTGTTTTTTTAAATATGTTTTATTAGACATCTAATAAATTAGACGTGTAATAAAGGTTGAAGGTTCAAATTATATAATGCTACTATAAATTGTATGGCTAGACTTGTGGTTTTAAAGCTTAAACGACATAATTTCATGTAGAAACTAAATTATTCTTACTATGATTTAGATATATGTTTATTAACGAACTCTCCTTGTTATCTACTATGCAGTTGCAGACTTTCAATCCTTCACTTGCTCCAGATGATAGTCGATGTTGACCAATGCTATGTTCGTCTATCAGTGACGGAGAATGATAATTGATAACTGGTCTAGTGTTGGATTTTTCATTCAAGCATTCTTCCTCTTTGGGAACTTTTTCCCTTCAAAATTGTGCATTATAGATTGATTTTGAAAGGAAAAGGGGGTTTCTGTTTTTACTTCTTGTCCGGTCCCTGCAACATTACTTCACTTAAATTATTTAAGAGAAGCTTCTCTATCATGTTTATGGCAGCTCAATCTCACCGTCTCCTAACCGTTGCTTGTCTTTCAACAGCACATGACAGGTGAAATCTTCCCTTCCTCAACATTTCTCTTGTCACAACAGTTTATGTTTCTAATAATGTTCCCTTTATTTATTTTATCACAGTAATGCTGATGCTGATTGTTGATTCTTTTCCATGGATTTGTGATTCAACCATTTTCTATTTATTTGTTTTTATCTTCAAAGTCATCTCAAGTAATTGCTTCAATATGCAATTTTATGTGTACAAGTATGCAATTTCTTTCTGTTCATGTTATTTTTTAATTTGAATTGTATATTTTGCTCTCTTCTTTTAAATAGCTAAGAAAAATACATAAATGGGTTGGGCATGTAGCTGGACATATGGTTTAGCAATCTGCAGATTGCCTTTGAATTGTTTAATATAAGATATGACTTCAACCAAAAATTATATTGAGCATCTGCAAATGGATTCCATAGCTCTCTTTCTTGCCTCTACTCGTATTCCTCCTCTTCCCACTCTACTCCTCTGACTAGGTTCATCCACATCTTCTCATTCTCCCTGCTATGCAATTCCTCAAACAGATTTTGGATTTCTCTTACTCTCATTCTTTTCTACCTTGCCATGCTTTCAGTTTCTTTTTAGTTTGATTCAGTTTCTCTTATCCCATTATGGTATCTTTATTTGCAGGAGTAACAGGACCGATAATATTGCTATTAGGGGAAGGAATCTCAACTTCTCATTTGCCACAAGGCAGGGAAAATTGATTCCCATCCTTAAGGATTGTTCCCTACAAATACCGTCTGGACAGCTTTGGATGCTTCTTGGACCCAATGGTTGTGGAAAGTCTACACTTTTGAAGGTAAAATCAAACGCGAATGTCTCATATTATTCTTTAATATTGGATTACGACTTTCTACCTTTTAGGAATGAGTTGGTAGATAATCAATATGAAACACATTTAGTTAGGGCATGGCGATTGAGGATAATTGCAACTGTATTTAAGTAACCATTTGCAAATATTTGTGTTCTTTTACATTTAAATGACTCGTTTGCTGGATTATGCTATTTAAATGATGCTTGATGTGGGATGAGACGGGTGTTATTTTGATTTATTTTCTATGGAGCTGTACGTGAAAGATTTGCTTAATTTTTTCATTTCCATGTCTGAAGTTAGGGCAAAATAATGACTGGATTTTATTTCGTAAATTGGTTAGATTTTGGCCGGTGTTTTACAGCCAACCAGCGGAACCTTGTATGTGAAAAGACCTAAGAGTTTTGTTTTCCAAAATCCAGACCATCAGGTTGTATATACTTCCTATTTTTATGGTTTATTTATTTTTGGTCTTGTGTGTGTGTTACTTTATGCGAGGCACCTTTGTAAAGGTGCTCATCTTCAAACCAGTTTGCTAATATTTTGAACTCTAAATGGCCAGCTTTTAATACCCCTAATTGGTAATTATTGAATCTTAGACTACAATGTAAGAGGTGACCAGTTTGGAGAGCAACTATACGTATTCCTTTATTTTTTCCCCACAACTTTTGGTAGGTTAACTTTGTTCTGCTATCAACTTACATGGAGTGTTAAGAATATAGAATCTTGGGATTTTTTTTGGATTGCATACCAATGTTTTGCCTCTGGTTACAAAAAAAATGATGGGGACAGCTTCATATTGCCTCAGGAGTATGTGTATAGCAATTGAATTGCAGCACTCGGAAAGATATCTTTATGAAGTCATATAGCAGCTGAATCTGGGAGACATGCATAAGATTAACCTTCTTTGCAGGTTGTGATGCCTACAGTGGAAGCTGATGTATCATTTGGCCTTGGTAAGTTCAACCTGGGTGTGGATGAGGTTAGGCAGAGGGTGTCAAAGGCATTGGATGATGTGGGCATGTCTGCCTACATGCAAGTATGTTTATGTATTATATATTTTTCAGTGCATATTTCTAATTTAGATATGTGATGCATAATTGCCTTATTATGCACCAATCAGAGGCCAGTTCAAACTTTGAGTGGTGGCCAAAAACAAAGGGTTGCCATTGCTGGTGCTTTAGCTGAAGCATGCAAAGTGCTTTTGTTGGATGAGCTCACAACATTTTTGGACCAAAATGATCAGGTATGACGTCTTAAACAGTTACTTTGGACATTTTTGTGGAGAATGCTCAAATAGTAAGTGGCACCAAATCTTCTATATGTGAAACCATGTCTGATGTGTAGTCCAGTTATGTTAATTGTATGTTTACTTAGATGTATGATTGGTAAATTGTTGCTTGATAGATTCTAAATGGTGAATTCCTTTACATTTGATGGTTAAACCAAACTTTTTTAGATGATTCTTTAAGAGGAGATGATAATTCAGTACCTCTTCAACTGTGCTATTGTTTGAACATCAGTTTTATTCTCTTTAAAATGTAACTGTGTTTTTTCTGCAGTCAAAATTATCAGAAGACAATCATCAAATCTAGTGATTTTGTAAAATTGAACTGTATTTTCCTTGGAACAGTGCTAGTGAAATAAGACAGAAATCTAAATGAGCTTTTTTTCCTCATCTTCCAAATACAAAAACCTATACTTCAAAGCTTCACAATTTAATCTCTAAATGTCTAGTATAAATAAATTTAAAATGTGGAATTCATTTGTAAAGTGAATTCGAGGTAAAATTAATAATCTGTAAATGGATTTTTCATCTTTTGTATATTTAACTTAAAACATGGAATTCAATTAAAGAGTATGATGATATTGCATGCAGGAAAAGAAATAGAGAGGCTAGGACGTTCAGTAGAATTGAAATCTTCATTTTTTTCATTCCAAATTATAAATTTGGATTTTCAAATGAACAAAATTCTGTGGATTTCATTCTATTTCAAACTAGTAAGGTTGCAAGGAGGTAAATTTTCTGCTGGTAATTGTAACCTCTAAAATGGTCAACGGCTTTTTAGGTCAATATTTATTTACTGTCTAGATGAAGATATTCTAAATGTGGTACTATGGATTGCTAGATTGGGGTGATTGAAGCAGTCAAGAACTCCTTAGCTGCATCTGGTGAAATTACAGCTTTATGGGTGACGCATCGATTGGAAGAACTTGAATATGCAGATGGTGCTTTTTACATGGAAAATGGGAAAGTTATGAGGCAAGGTGATGGATCAAGAATATTGAATTTCATCAAAGCCAGACAATCCTCTTACATCAACCAAATTAATAATTCTTGACCATATTGTATTTTCTGTAATAGAAGAAGAAAATTAGTTGAGTGTTGTATCATCTGCTTAGGCAACTTTGTGTTTCCCCTTCCAAAATACTGAAATTGATTATTAATTGGGGATTTGAAATTAACCTTAAAATTCTGCATATTGTGAAAACATGTACCTGTTATAATTTTTTACAAAGATGCTTTAAAATTTTCCTCCCTTGGGATTTGAACTATTTTGATTTTTCCTCCTGCAAATTGAGAGAGAAATTGTTTCATATTTTTCTATTTCTGGAAATTCTCTTGCACGCTTGGACATGACATGGACGGCTTGTAATCTCAATATACCACCCTATTTGAGGAAAACATGATTATTGTGACTATTAGGAGGCGTCTATTGTTAGGGACTATCACCATTTATGTGTGTGGGTATACATAAGAATTGTGATTAAAAAAAAAGGTTAAATTTGGTAACGTTATTTTTTTTAATAAATTATTAATTTGATTTGTTATATTGGTTTGGTTGTACTTAATATTTAACAGTAAAGGATATATTGAATTTCTAATATAATTTTTTTAAAAGATTTATATTATTGTCACCAAATGTGGTTGACATCTTTAACCAATCTTGACCAAGGAGAAAAAATGAGAAGAGAGATTATCTTAATCGCCGTGTTGCATGTGGATCCCATTTATTGATTTAAAGTATTTGACATATATCAATAATTTTTTTATCTAATTTAATTCGTTAAATATGTGAATTAGCCAATTATAAACCGGTTAGTTTGGATATTGGTTTAATATAAATTTACAGTCAAATAGATGATAAATAATAAAAATATTTTTAAATAAAATACAATTATTTGAGAGAACTTGCAAGAAAAAAAATACATATACTTGGAAATAAAATTATAAAAATGACTCCACCGATTCAATCCATTATATCTTGGAACTCACTGAATAAATTGGATTTGGATTGTTCAAACTAAATCAAGTTAAAATGAGTTACTTGAAGCTCCACGAGCCAAAAAAGAATTAATCCCAACTAATTTGTCAATTTCAAGCTTTGTATAGTTTGCTTTTTTAAGCTAAATTCTAATTTAATTTAATTGCAATATGTATCATGTCCTACTAAAAATAATGAAAACATACAAGAGTTTTAGTTTAATGAACACAATCCTTAATTTGAACAACACATTCAGCAACTATTAATTATCATAATTAACAACTATTATTAATTCAGCACAATTACTTATTGCACTTTCATAAATTAAAATGACTCCTTAATTAATTCACAATTACCAATTATCATTAGTGGAATACTATTAATTACTTAACTCTGGTGGAAATTTAAAAGATTATTCTGTAATTAACAACATAATATTAATTAATAATTAGGAGATCATTAAATTAAAAATTTAAGTATTTCTCTTAAATGAGAAATAATTTAATTCTATCAAAATTGCAAACTAGATTATACTTTTGTATAATAAGCAAATAAGTCTTTTAACGTTACGCCACCGTAGCAAACTGGCTTATGCTTTTGTATATTTAGGAGGCTCCATTGGGGCAAGAAGAGGCTTGTTAGCTTGATTTTGTTTCATGCTCTCCTTCCGCTCTAGATGGATATTTTTTCCTTTTTATTGTTTATTTAAGATTATTGCTACGTGGAACCGTCGAGGGGCTTCTTCTCCTCATTTTCGTAGGGCTTTCAAAGAATACAGGAGGCTTTTCATCTCATATCTTCTGTCTTATGAAACAAAGACTAGTGGTAAAAATGCTAATCAATTTCGCTCTAACCTTGGTAACGACAAGTGGAAGCATTTGGTTTTAGTAGTGGTATCTGGATTATGTGGTCGGAGTCTGGTTTTAAAATTCATCTTACACAGACTCATCCTCAATTTATGTTGTCTCGAGTTTCGATGGGGACTAGTGTCTACTGGAATATGGTCTTTTTGTATGCTAGTCTGCAGATGGCTCTTCACAAGCATCTGTGGTAGGACTTAAGTCTAACTGATATTGATTCTTGTGATAATTGGTTACTTGCGGGAGACTTCAACTCAGTTATATAAGTATTTAGGAACAGCGGGGATATTCTTCCTTTAATACACCGAGTTGTAAGGATTTTATGGATTGGATTTTCTTTGCTCTACTTCTTGGCGTCTTTCCTTTCCTCATGCCACGGTGGTCCATCCGCTCAAGATCCATTCGGACCATATCCAGCTCGTTATTAAAGTTGATGGGCTGATCTTGAGTTGTGCCCCTATTTTTTGGTTTCAAGCGGCTTGGACCACCAGCTCTTTGCTAACTGATGTTACAAAAAAGACGTGGAACCCTTCTTCTCTAGTTCATGTATTATTGAATAAGCTCTTAAGTGAGCTTACGGGAATATCTTTTCCAAGAAATGTCGGCTTGAGGCTCGTTTGAAGGGGGCTCAAGTCGGCTTCGCCCAGTCAGCTACTCCTCATCTCATCAACTTAGAAAAAAAAAGGTTAAAATTGACAATAAAAGAAGTGCTGCGGTAAGAGAAACTATTTTGGTTTCAAAAATCCAGAGAGGATTGCATTATTTCAAGAGAACGTAATA
This sequence comes from Jatropha multifida, assembly GCA_948099535.1. Lineage (NCBI taxonomy): Eukaryota > Viridiplantae > Streptophyta > Magnoliopsida > Malpighiales > Euphorbiaceae > Jatropha > Jatropha multifida. The sequence continues at coordinate 5,878 of CANUEX010187890.1, read as the reverse complement.
CCCGCTTTATCATCTTTTTGCTACTATTCGAAAGAGTAAGTTGGATATGCTCACTTGATGTGAGTGAAAGGGGATTAGGTTTCAGACCAGGAGGAATTGAAAGTTATGGCTCAGGACTTTTTTCGAAATTTATATTCTAGGGATATGGACTCTGCTCTTTCCCTCCTCCCCAGAGAATGATTCCCTTAAATTTTGAATGATCTTTTTAGTATTTGAATGAGGCTTTTACTAATGATGATGCTTGGAAGGCCCTAAAGACTATGGCTCCTTTTGAAGTACTGGGGACTAATGGCTTTCAAGCTGGTTTATACCAACAATTCTGGCATATTGTTGGTGATTCTACTTTTTTGTCCTTTCTATTCTGAATAAAGCTATGATCGGTCCGGAGGTGAATGAGACGCTTATGGTCCTAATTCCTAAGATTGACAACCCGAAATCTCTATCCTAATTGCGCCCTATAAGTCTCTATATGTTCTCTATAAATTGATTACTAAAACTCTTGTTAATGGAATGCGGAAGGTTCTCCAAGTTCTTGTTGGCCTTGAGCAATCAAGTTTTGCTCATGAGAGAAAGATTATTGATAATGTTGTTATGTACCAAGAAGCTATTCATACTATGAAACTTTCTTCAAGGTCATCTGATTTCATGGCTATCAAAATCGATCTGAAAAAGGCTTATGACTACTTTAACTGGGAATTTATTCAATGGGTATTATCAGATGCAAGTTTCTCAAATTAGTGGGTTGACTCTCTAACATTATCAAATGTGTGAAGTCCTCCTCCATGTCTGCTCTTTGGAATGATGAAAAACTTCCTTCTTTCAACCTTCAAGAGGATTTAGGCAAGATGACACTATGTCTCCATATTTATTTGTGCTATGTATTGTGGTTCTTGCTCATTTTATTAGAGACTTGTTTGATTCCAGATTGTGGAGACTTTTTTCTCTCTCTCGGAGAGGCCATTCAGTGTCTCATTTGATGTTTGTCGATGATATGGTCATATCGATTTTGTAAATGTGTACTATATTAAAATTTTCTCGCTAGTTTTCCACGGTTTCAGGGCAGAAAATTAACTTTTCTAAATCTTGCATATTTGTGTCCCCCAATATTCCTCCATCTGTGGCAGCCGAGATTTTTTCTTTGTCTGATATTCCTTTTACTGATGATTTGGGAAGGCATTTAGGGATTCCTTTATTGCATAACAAGGCTAGCGGTTTAACTTTTCAATTTATTTTGGATAAAATGCGGAGTTGTTTGGTGGGATGGAGAGGGAATACTTTATCCATGATAGGTCGGATCACCTTAATTAAGTTGATTTTATCCAATATCCTGATTTATCTTATGTAGTGTAATTAATGTCTTTTCTTCCACCCTTTGTATTGAGATGGTACGTTTATGTCGAGACTTTATTTGGAAGGGTAAGGATAACGTGAAAAATGTGTTCATCTAATTAGATGGAATATTTTACAAAGTCTGAAGGAGCAAGGAGGTTGGGTATTCGTAAGATGGCAGTGATGAACAAAGCACTCGTAGGCAAGCTTGGTTGGCGCTTGGTCTAGGAACATAACTCCCTATCAGCGAAATGCCTTATTAATAATATTATGAATAAGAGGAAAAATTAGATAATAATAAAAAATATTAATTTCTTCACCTAAAAATATCTTTCTATAGAATTCAAACTCACTAATTTGATATATTTATTATTATTTTGGGTTGGATTTTTTTTTTCATTTATCAACTATACTTTTCTTTTCGTACAATTAAGGTGGTTTGTATTTGAAATTTAACTTCAAATTTTCCATATTAAGCTAAAGTTTAAATTCTTTTTGCTTTATTTGTGGGGCAAGAAATTAGGAAGGTGAAATCTGAAATTTGGGCTCAATATTACATCCAAAGCCAATTGATCGTTATTTCTCCAAAAAAAAAGTCAACTGACCATTGAAAATCAAATTACCCTTTTATCCTTTATTTACAATCTCAAAACCAAACAAAAGATCTTTATCTACATTATACATGGACCCCGCATTGCATCTTTTTTTTCAATTAAAATAGTGTCATGCCTTGCAACGACTTGTGCCATCTATCATTTTTCTATGAAGAACGGGCACCACTCCATATTCTCCCCATTAACCATTTCTTGAGTTACTACTAGGTATAAGTATTGGTCATCTATTAGTATCGGAACATCTAACATTGGAGATTTGCTTGTTAAAGACTAGCTGTAAATGAAGTTCTATTAGGAGTTAGATTCCAAATAGGTTTATACTATCTTGTATTAAGTACATATATGTGACCTTATTGATGAAATACAAAAAACAATAATATTTTTTACATATTGGACTACACGGTATTAGAGCCTTTGGCTCGTTGGTTTCTTGTTTTTCTGTTGTAAAGCTTCCCAGTGAGAAGCTATCTTGCTCTTTCCTGCAGCTGTCAGTCTAGGTTAGCAACCTAGACTTTGTGTTTTGTCTCACCGCCACCAAAGGGAGGAAGAACGACCTTCGATTGGCCCCTCCACCAAATCAGGTGACCTAAAGATCAGTGAGTGAGCCTCATGCGCCGTCAGAAGCTTTCTTTGTTTTTGCGACTGCTGTTTGCGGCTTCGTGGGTTTATTTCTTAGTGTTGCTTTTATTTTGTTGGGTTCATGCTATTATTTTGTGCCTCTCTTTCTGAGTTGCTGTTGGGGTATTTAATTTTGATTAATAATGAGTACTAAAACTAAAGATACAAAAGCTATTATTACTAAATTGATCCCAACAATGAATAGAATCACAAAACATAAACTGAAAAGGACTAATTGTTTAGAGTGGAGTAAGACAATTAGAATTTATCTGAGGAGTGTTGTAAAAGATGATCATCTAACTGATGATCCACCAACTGGTGACACTAGGCAAAGTTATTTCTACATATTATAAATTCTATTGACAGTGAAGTAATTGGTTTAATTAATTATTGTGCGTTTGTTAAGGAGCTGATGGATTATCTTGAATTTTTATACTTGGGAAAACGTAATATGTCTCGTATATATGAAGTCTGCAAAGGAATTTATCAAGTTGACTAGCAAGATAAGCCCCTTACGACTTATTTCATGGAATTTAAGAAGATTTACAAGGAACCTAATGTTTTATTGCCCTTTAGCACCGATGTTCAGGTTCCACATACTCAATGAGAACAAATGGTCGTGATGAGTTTTCTTACAAGTCTTGCTCCGGTTTTTTAAACTGCCAAATCACAGGTTCTTTCAGGCAATGACATTACCTCTCTTCAAGAGACTTTCACTAGACAACTGCGTACTGAAGGATCATATACCCCTTCCCCTTCTAAAAATAGTGCCCTTGTGAGTCATAATCAGGTAGGTAGGTAACTAGAAAACAAAGGAAGAGGAGGAAATAACCATAGTAACAAAGCAATTAATCAGGAGATGAGCATTATTATTTGTCATTATTGCCATGAACCTGGTCACACTAAATGGTATTGCAAGAAATTGATAAATAAGTCGCCTAGGGCAGATATGGCCACTCAAGATTCTGCAATTGCTTCTTTGGACAACAATGTAATAATTTCTGCTATCGAGTATGCTGAGCTCTCTAGATACCGTTCTTCTAAGTTTGCTAATTCCTTAATTGCTGCTGCTGCCAATTCATGTACCCCTAATACATGTCTTATGTCTACCTCATTAGAATGGGTCATTGATTCTAGTTGCACAGATCGCATGACAAGTAATCCTAGTCTCTTATCCTCATTAAAAGAACTTGAACTATCTAATCCTCATGTTACTCTAGCTAATGGGTCCACACTTCTATCAAGCATATTGGCACTGCTAACCCCATCCCATCTCTTCCATTGTCTTATGTTTTTTATTTGCCTCATTTTTCATTTAATTTATTGTCTGTTAGCAAAATCACACGTATACTGAACTATTGTGTTAAATTTTATCCTACTTATTGTGTGTTTTAGGATCTTTTGACGAAGCAGATTATTGGTAGAGGACGTGAGTCTGGTGGCCTTTATCTTCTGGATGAATAAGTTTTGTTATCTCTTACTTGTGCTGGTGCTCTATCTCCTCTTGAGTTTCATTGTCGTTTAGGTCATCCTTCATTTTCTACTTTAAAGAAGTTGTATCCGCAGTTTCAGTCTTTATCAGTTTTAGAATGTGAATCTTGTCAATTTGCTAAATATCATTGTTTACCTTTAGTTTCTTGGGTCAATAAATGGGTTTCATCTCCTTTGGAGTTAGTTCATTCTGATGTTTGGGGTCCATGTCCTTTTATTTCTCAAAATGGATTTAGGTATTTTGTTATTTTTACGGATAAGTATTCTTGTGTTACTTGGTTATTTTTAATGAAAACTTGTTCTGAGATATTGTCTATTTTTTGTTTCTTCTATGCTGAGATTAAAACTCAATTTAATACATCTATTTGCATACTACAAAGTGATAATGCTAAAGAATATCCATCGAATTCCTTCTAATTTTATATGTCACAGAATGGTATTCTCCATCAAACATCTTGTGTAGATACTCCTCAAAATGGGATTGCCGAAAGAAAAAATAAACTTCTTCTTAAGGTTGCTAGGGCACCTCTATTCCAAATGAAGGTCCCTAAATATTTGTGGGCTGATGTTGTTTCTACTGCTTGTTTTTTGATAAATCGCATGCCTTCTTCTATTCTTAATGGTGAAATTCCTTATAATGCATTATTTCCTTCTAAGCTTCTATTCCCCAATGAACCTTGTATTTTTGGTTGTACTTGTTTTGTTCATGATATTCGTTCCTAGATTTCCAAATTAGATCCAAAGTCCCTTCGTTGTGTTTTTCTTGGGTATTCTCGACATAAAAAAGATATCGTTGTTTCTTTCCCAATCTTAACTATTATCTTATTTCTGTAGATGTCACATTCTTTGAGACTACTCTATTTTTTCCTTCTTCTTCTATATATAGGAGTGCAGGGGAGGATAATTACACTATCCAGCACCTTCCTCGCTCTCCTATTTCTACTTCTATTCCTAATCTTTAACCTGCTCCTGCTATAGCGTCTGCTACTCCTATTCCTACTCCTACACCAGCATCTACTCACCCTCATTTTGAACAGGTTTATACTAGAAGACCAGGGACTCTTGACTTACTTCCCCTACCTGCCGCTTTAATAGAAGATCCGGTTCTCTCTACTCAACCTGAGGCTGTGCCATCTACTCCTCAGTCAGACCTTAACCTTCCCATTGCTCTTTGAAAAGGTAAATGCAAGTGTACCTATCCTATTTCTTCTTTTGTCCGTTATGATAATCTTTCTGCTTCATCTTATTGTTTTGTAAGTAACCTAGACTTTGTTTCTACCCTTAAAACTATTATTCAAGCTTTGTCCCATCCTAGTTGGTGTGCAGCAATGAAAGAGGAGATGGTTGCCTTAAATGCTAATGGTACTTAGGATCTTGTGCCTCTCTCAGAAGGTAAGATAGCTATTGGTTGAAGTGGGTTTTTACTGTTAAAGTGAATCCTAATGGGTCCATTGCTCGTCTCAAGGCTCGCTTAGTTGCTAAGGGTTATTCTCAGATTTATGGCCTTGATTACTCCGACACTTTTTCTCCAATTGCCGAGTTGTCTTTTGTTCATTTGTTTATTTCTTTAGCAGCTACTTTTGCTTGGCCTTTACATCAATTGGATGTTAAGAATGCTTTTCTTCATGGAGATCTTTAAGAGGAAGTTTATATGGAGCAACCACTACGCTTTGTTACTCAGGGGGTGTCACGACCCAAAACCGTGGGCCGGACCGGCACTAGGACCTAGGTAAGCTTAAGGCACCCGAGGCCCGTAGTAAGCCTAAACTATCACAACTCATCCCTATTATCATTTGACTATCGGAATAGTAAGCCCATATTATGAC
>CANUEX010187860.1:0-11094 GCA_948099535.1 Jatropha multifida | reverse complement strand
TTTAAGAAGCTTGAAAAGCCTTACTCTTTGGCTTTTTCCTTCCCTTTGATGGAGGGTTCTCCCACTTCTTCAAAGTAGGAAAAATACCCATTAGAATCAAGAAATGATTTAAGATGAGAATGGAGCATGATTTAAAGCATAATTTAACTTATAAATACTATGAATTCCTTAATTAAATCCTTAAAATAAAAAATCATAACTTACTTACTTTAATGGCAACACCAATTTCCGTTGCTTTTAATCACCAATTACTACTTCTTTCACTTGATTCTTAAGGTTTAATCACTATTCTTTGGTTTAATTGGATAGTTTGGTGGTATTTTAGAGGTAAGAAATTGAAGAAAATGGAAGAGAAAGAGAGAAGAGAGAATGGCCTGGAGAAGGGAGGAAGAAGAGAGTGAATAGTATTGCTTGGTGAGTTGTCACTTTAAGTGGCAAAGTCAAACTTGTCTATTTGATTTTATGCCAAATGCATGGCTATGATCAAGTCTCTAGTATTCTCATCCAACGACTCTAAATATTCATCAAATAACTCTCTTTCAAATATTGTTTAACTCCACCAATTAACTAAATTAATTCCACAAATATAATCCCTCAATTATTCCACATAACTAGAAAACACTATTCATTAAATACCTTAATTCTCCAAAAATATTCATGAAATATTTTCTACCCACCTAAATCATGCAAACATGCTCCAAAAATATTAAATAAAATATTAAACATATATACTAATTTTTCTGGACTGAAATAATACCAAGTCCTGGATCAATGGTACTATTCACAGACCGATAGATTACTATTACCGGCACTACAAAATGACTCTATAAAATGGACTATTACAAACTTGGTACTTTAAAAAGAGGGCCAAGACTAAAATTGGAAGAAGTGTCTCTTGTACTCAAAGAAATCAAATTTCCTGTACATGATCCTCAGGGTAAAATCAAGCCAAACTGGGCAGCCCCTTCATATCTTGAAGAAGATCCTCTTCAAAAGCAGTGTCATCTTATTAGACATTAATGACAACAAATTTACAAACCCTTGCAATTTGGATAAGTTAAAGAGGTACTTTGCGTGAATGAATCTAGCTATTGGCACCATAAATCTTGCCCCCCTCTTATGTCACTATTAAGCCGAACTACAGTGACTTGACTCTCAAAAATATGTTCACTAATGTACGAGTACGTAGGCAACTCAGCATGTGGGTGCGATCATAATAATAATAAAAATATATTTTGCCCATTTCCTGAAAATTCTAAATTTTCAGTATGCTGACTAAAAAAAAGAAAGAAAAAAAAAAGAGAAAAAATCAAGAGCAAAATTGAAAACCTACAAAGGGTGGTTCGGGAAAAATTAAATATAGCTAAGTTGAAAAGTTGCTAGGGTAAGCGGCTTAGCCAAAATCAAAAAAGCCCGCTAAGTCAAAACCTAAAAGGTCGACTTAGGAAAAAGCTAGGGTAGCCTACTAAAGCAATAATCTCATAAAGGCTAAATTGAGTGTGTAACATCCTGGACCTAAAATACCTTATCATGATCATGCATTTGTATTTATGAACACGATATATATGATATGAATGTATACACACATGCATTTGCAAATTGTTTTATAATAAATATTAGGTAGTGATATGCCTAACTATAAATATGCACATGATACATCTGGTATAAATATAAGTATGCAAATGGATAAATTTAATAGGCTTTGAATTAGAGAAGTTTTGACACTCTATCCTAAATACAAAGGTTGTATTTTTGCTCTTTAAAGTGTCTCAATACATCAATATATGGTGTTTAAGAGTAAGCTAATTCAAATAAGTATATTGAGGCTGTTATGGAGAGTTATGCATGTTTTGGTGATTTTATTGATTAAGAATGCCTTAATATATTAGTAAGAGGTTGTTAATCCCAGATTACAAGTTAATTAAAGTTGAAAATGATTATGGAGATTAATTAGGAGATGATTAAATGTGCTCAAGTGATAACAATGGGAAGCTAGTACGTGAAGCACCTTAAGTAGTATCCTAATTAAGTACCTAATGATGTGATGTTAAATCATCTAAAATGTTTAATTGAGGCCTAAATGAGATTAATTAAGCATTATTGAAGCGTTATTGATTTGATTAGCAAAAAAAAAGGTTATAATTACAAGTGTGGGAAAAAGCATGAATAAGAGGGACTTTGAGGAGTTAGGAGGAATTTGATGGTCTTGTGACTTGGACATGAATTTTATCCTTTATATACCATAAGATATCCTAAATAAGAGCAAGTAAAACATAAAAAGAAAGGAGAAAGAGAGAGGGGCTGAAACTTAAGGTGAGGAGGAGGAGAAGAAGAAGAAAAGTTGATTTCTCTTGAAATTAACACTTGAAATCAAAGGATTTTTACTAGAAATCATAAAAGGTGAGTTTTCATTTAATCTTAAGTTATTTGTATGATTTGGAGAAGATATGGTTAGGGTTTCAAACAAGAGATTTTGAATGAAAGATTGATTTGATAGAACTATATAAAATAAACATGATTTTAAGTGTTAATTAGTTGGTATTGATTATATAAGCTATGAATTAAACTTTAATTTGTTTGAATTGAGAAAAATCACATCCAAGGTATAAGAGGGAAGATTTTGCCACTTGAGGTTGATTATGAAGATGATGTTTTTAATAAGAATTGATGACTTTAATTAGTTAATTAAGCATCCTAATGATGTTATTAAGTGTTGGTTTGAAAAGAATTGTGTTTAATTGGAGCTACCATATTTATATGGTTATGGAAGTTTATGGAGCTTAAGAAATATTCATTAAATGGTGTTGTGTTTGATGAATTTTAATGATTTTAATTGATGAATAGTTATTTGAGTTGAGATTAAGGGATTGTATGGTGATGATTGGAGAATACATGGAATTTTCTAAGAGTTCTAAGTACAAAGGGGAATGATAAATGTTAAGCATTAAAGTCATGCACATCAAGTTTTTGATTAAATTCCTAAATGAATAAAGGTGGTTGCTTATTCATATAGGTAAGAGGATCATAAGGGAAGGTGAAGAAGGAAGCTCTTCCAACCCTTGAAACTGCAGCTCTCTGTACTGTGAATAAAATTTTATGATGGTTATTTATATGTGATGAATTTTTATTTGATATTAGTTATGGTATTATTTTATACCTGATATTATGATCTGAAAAAGAATTGATTTTTCTGAAAAGAGGTAAGTAAGCAAAAGATATTTGTTATTCTAAGGCTAATGAGCCTAATTTATGAATGGAATTTTGTGATATTTGCATATGAGATAAAAGGAAGTTGTGACTATCATTACCAACTCATTAATGTGATCTATATCTTGAGCTGCGTGCTCAAAAATCTGTTATCTAAAGGTATAAGCTTGAAAATTGAATCTGGAGTTTCGTGCTCAAAATATTTGATTTGAAAGCTGGCTAGCTAAATCTAATATCTAAAATTATCTGATACCGGGGGCGAGTTTGGTTTGACAGGTCATAACATAAATAAGTTGACAATCATCTACATCATACTTCTGAACTATAGCTCTGCACCATCATATCTGTGATGCCTTGAATGATTACAATCTATATTTTCGTAAATGAGAATTATGTGATAACTGCACACTATTTTTGTGAGTGATTTGATGAATGACTATTACTATCTGATAATTGTTGATGTTGGGCATTGATGACCTGAGGAGTTTAAAATGTTTTGAAATATTGGGAGTGTCTATGTTCCTTGATTAAGATGTTTGATATTTGTTGTATGATTAACAATCATTATGATGGTTTTTACTCATTGAGTGACATCTCATATAAAATGCTAATATTATTCTAGATTTTGGGGTAGGAGGCATTAGCAATCAAAATTCCACCTATTCAGACTGACAAAAATGGAACAAATGTCGAGATCAGTTGTGTCTGCATATGTCACCTTCTCAGTTTGTAAATATGTTTTGTAGAAGTTTATTTAAACTCCTTAATGTCCACCATGTATTAAGTAAATTTAAAACTATGTTTTGTCATCTATATATTTATATATGACTGTTTGTGATAAGAAATCTCTTGATATTGGTTTTTACTATTTAACACATGGTGTGATTTATATTTCTTTTAATGGATCTGTATGATATGTTATGTAGCATCTCGGCGCTATTGATAAAAACAAAATGTGCATATATTTTATCATCTGTTTTAATGAAATTAAGCTTTATTTTAAATAATAAAATGAGAATAAAACCCATTTTTACATGATTTTCTCTCCACAATTGGTTTGCACATGGACTACATCAACACTTGCCATTTTTAAGTTAAAATGGACCAATCAAGCTCCATTTGACACCCAATCAAAGAAAATGAAGCCGTTGAAGATTTGTTGCTATTGAAATCTAAGAAACACACTTAGAAGCCCAACAAATCTAAGACCGATAACCAAATAGCCTAAGAGAAAAGAATTATGGAAAGTTGATAAATGTGGACAGTTGTAAATCGAGTGTGAAACAAGCTGCGAGAACATCTTCTTACACATCGTTTGGAGCTGAAATATTGAAATTTTGTCGAAACGTTGCACCTGGCTTCATGAGCAGCTTGCTTTATCATTCTTTATCAATTCTTTAGGTGGTGGAGAGCAACTTTTCTATTGCAACTTGTGCAAGTGGCGTGTGTATAATATGGATGAATGGAAGCCAAGTAAAGGGTTTATAAAGAGAGCAAACAAATAAGTTTTGGAGGTTACTTTCTCTTGTACACTCTCTTGGGCACTTTTTCCGTGTAAGAGAGCAAGGGATAAACAATCAAAGAATTCAGCAAATGTTAGGAGAGAGAGTCAGTAGCTTAGCATTTCTCAAGCTTTGGACGTGGACAACAAGGTCAATTAACAAAATAAACCCCCAAAGTTTGTTATTTATGCCTTTTATTGCTTTTGTGTATTTTATTTGTATTGATATATTTATAATAATGTTAGGCTCAATATTTGGATCTAATTATGAGAATTATTTATTAATTTGAAAATATAACTTTGGATGGTTTGATTTATGCTGAATGCTTAAATTCCTTGTTTAATATGTTGAGCTTAATGACTGTGAATTTGTCAGATCCTATATTTGCATGACTTTAGATCTATTTGAACAAAGTAATAACGTGATGAACTAGATTGGATCTCATATATTAGACCGAGAATTTTTAGACCTAGACATAGGCTAAGTTCTTTGAGGGAAAACGAATTAACACTAGCTTAATGAGTTTTAATTGTGTTAGGCTATAAAAGTAGATGTGCGTGATTTTAATAGTCCATTTAATCTCGAAAGAGGAATTTGGATACACTAGGTTAATTCTCCTTTAGGAATTGGCATAAACATTCTAACCATGTTAAGCTACGAAAGTAGATGTCATGTGATTTTAGCGGTCCATTTGAACTTGAAAGAGGAATCTAGACATCATAAATCAACTATTTAGGGTTTGCACTATGGATTAATAGAGATCCATAACTAAACCATTTCAACAACTATTGCTTGAATTTATTTTTGATTATCTCTGTGACATCCCAACCCGGCAAAGTGATCCTAAGAGGGTGGGTAGAGCAGGGATCCTGGCGAGCTTCTAGGATGGCAGGCTAGCTACGGTAGTGGAATGAGGGACACAAGAATGAATCGGATCATATATCAAAAAGGGGGTAACTAATCATCAGAGGCGCCTTTTGGTGGAATGGCTGGAGAGTTGGAAGAACTCCAGGGTTAAGCATACTCGCTTGACAGAAATCCTAGGATGGGTGACCTTTCGGGGGGTTCCCATTTCACTTGTAAGACAAAACCATGCGGGTCTTGTTGATCTATTATGGGATGGATCCGGCTTGATCCAAAGCAGACAATTCCCCTAGTGGTTGGAGTCAGGGCATTACAATTTGGTATTAGCGTCTGACCCCCTCCACTAGATATATGGTTCGAGGACGAACCACGTGGAAGCTGGTGGGCCTGTGACATCTCGACCCGGCAAAACGATCCTAAGAGGGCGGGTAGAGCAAGGCTCCTGACGAGCTTCTAGGATGGCAGGCTAACTAGGGTAGTGGAATGCGGGACACAGGAATAAATCAGATCATATATCAAAAAGGGGGTAACTAATCATCAGAGGCGCCTTTTGGTGGAATGGCTGGAGAGTTGGAAGAACTCCAAGGTTAAGCGTGCTCGCTCGACAAAAATCCTAGGATGGTTTAGTTATTCAAAGATAATCAAAAATAAATTCAAGCAATATTTGTTGAGATGGTTTAGTTATGGATCTCTATTAATTCGACTGGATTAATAGAAGCTCACCAGGAGCCGTGCTCTACCCGCCCTCTTAGGATCGCTTTGCCGGGTCCGGATGTTACAATAATAGAAGTAAATGAGTTGATAAACGAGTTGAGAACTTTTATGTAAGTATTTAGGTTTTCTCTTTAATTGTAAATTATATATAGATTGTATTCATTTTATCATAGGTTATCATTGTTATAATTTGGATGTTAAACCAATTTGTAATGACTTATATATGTAACACTTTATTGTAGGAGACTTTAGAAGGAGTCAGGGAGGAGCAAGCGTCTCGCCAATCTAAGGATCCTATTGATGACATAGAGATATACCTAATGGCTGCTAGAGGACAAGACAAACGAAGGATATATGGGATTGGATCTGAGGCAACATCCTATTTATCTCAGTCTAATTATCCTTCGTATTTTGGAGGAGCTGCACATGCAGGGTTTTCTGGTGATACAGTTCAGTCTCTTACAAAGCGACACGCTGCATTAGAGAGGTTGGTGATGAATCAGTCAAAGTTGTTTGCTCAATAGTCACATATGATAATTGAGATTCATCAACATTTACGCATCAGGCCCACTAATCCTACAAATCATCCAGCTACAGATCTAACTAATACTATCTCTACACATGATCCTATCTCCAGAGATGATGTTGATCTAGTCAGAGATATATGTCTATCTGATGATCAACCGAGTAGAAATCAGTCACAAGATCCTTAGATCTTTATTTTAGGCTGCAGTAAAACATAATATTTTTCTTTCCCTAAACAAAACATAGTATTAAACATAATAGTACTTTTATATATTTGAGACTTATATTTATTTGTGTTTAATGTCATGACTCATGTTTGTTTATGTTAATATTATGTAAACATTAGCTTCTTCACACATTTACTTATCTACAATTCGAATATATTTTTTACAGGTAATTCGAAATATGTTGTTTATTCTTAAAAATGGAAAAAATTGACTTTCAACAAATTTTACCGATGGATTACCCACCATTTATCGACGGAAATATAATTTTAAAAATAAAAATTAAATATATTAGCGATCAAATACTAACCATTTTTCGACCACAATACCGACGGAATACTGACCGTCACCGACCAAAACAATTGCCAACCATTTACCCATCAAAATATAAAAGGATTTAACCACAAAATTACCAATGAAATTCAAATATATTACCGATCAATTATTGTGGTTAAATTACCGACGGATATTATTTTGGTAGCTAATTTTTTATCGACAAGCATTTTACAGATGAAATTTTTGCATCGGTATTCCGTTGGTAATTTAAATTACCGACCAAAATTATCAGCTTACCAACGGAAATTTTCGTCGGTAATCGCCTTTATTTTTGTAGTGTATATTGAATTAATTTAGGTAGATAACATTATTTAGCAATCACATCTTTATGTGACTATTAGATCAGTTAGGTGACAACTTTTTATCTAAACATATCAAATACGTTTCTTCTAACTTTTGCCCTAATCTTATTTGATGATGAGTTTGCTCATCTAAATCAAATAAATTATTTAAGTAAAATCATTGTTCATGTTATTTGATAGCATTAAATATGTTCGATTACAACCAATCTTGGGTTTGCCCAACCAGTCAAATTGTGAGGAAGCTCTGGTTTTCATGTTATAATAATGGGTGACAATCAATCATATTCTTAATATGTACTCAAAATTTTAATAAGAAATTTATTTATTAAATTTTAATTGCAGGTCTCATGCTTTGGCGTGATAGTCATATCATATATCATACATACACAACATACACTTTTAGCATGCCATCCTAATTGGATGATTATGGATATTTCTAAAACTAATTTCCTTGGACCATTAAGGAAATTAGATGGTAAAAAATTCTAAATAGCAGTTTCTTAGATCTTCATAAGGCCCAATAGCAGCTTCCTGACTTAGATTTTTCAATGCTCCATATAACTTCTTCAATTCTCCTTTTCTTCTTGGATTATAAAATAATATCATATTTACATATTCTAATTGTCTAACTATTACATAACTAAATTGAAATAAATAGAAAATTTTATAACCCAAAATGAGAGAGAATCAAAATACGCAGATCCTATTATAAATTATATAAACCATTTAACCAAATAAAAAGTCAATCAAATAGGTCTTTTCTAATATTCATAATCACCCATAATGCATTATCTAATATAAATATTTATTAATTATTAATCTCATGTACTGAAAATAAAATTTTAACAATTCAAATTTTGATTTTGATATTTTTCAAAATCAATTTATGAATAAAACAATTTTATTCATATATCAAATCTTATTAAAACTAATTTTTAAAAATTATAAAATTATTTTTAAAAATTATAAAATTATTTTATTAATCAATTTTACTAATACTAATCATATTAGAATTAATAAATAATTTAATTTATTCAATTTATTCCCTAATCTAATTAGGAATAAATTCATAAAATAGTTTCATTACAAATTAAATTATTTTAATTTCATTTTCTAACAAAATTAGAAAATATTATAAAATTAATTTAATTATTGACAATTAATTTTAGTGACCATCAAAATTTAATTAAATCCAAATTAATTAAAATATCAAATCAAAATTAATTTCAGAATGTAATTGAAACAAATTCAAACAATTTTTGGATCCAATTGAAAATATGAAAACCAGAAGGGACCAATCTGTAACTTTTCCATCTTCTTCTCCAATAGCTAGAAATGCTCTCGTTAGAAACATAGCGCCGCCCACAGAACTTCAGCCGTGGCTAGCGTTGCCGTCGGCCGTGCCAAGGCTTTAAGCGGCTTGCACAGTGGTGAAAAGAGCAGGAAGATCACCGGTCCGTCCGAGAGGAGGCGGACTTCGCCGGAAAACCAGTTTCAAATTTTTTTTTATTTTATTTTAAACTGAAAATGCAGAACCCATTGCAGCTTCACCAGGCCATCACCAGAGCACTCACAGGGTGGTGGCGCCAGTCTAGATGAGCCGGACGCAGTGCTACCGCTCGCGGCTCACGGCGGTCGGTGATTGGTGAAGTGCAACTTATGTGTTCTTCGTCAAAAATTTCCAAATCCAATTTTTTTAAATTTAATTAAATCAAATTTAATTTGAAACAGTTCTGAAAAAATTAACACAGATTTGATTTTGTCAAAATATCAATTTCAGTACATGAATTAATTCGAAATTAATCTCAATAATTAACATATTATTTTTACACTTTAAACGTTTAAACGATAGTTCTATACCACTATTGGTTTCATTTCAAATATATGCAGTGAAATAATATAATTATAACAAATAATCATACCAATAAAAATCCATTAAAACAAATAAAATAATAAAAATTTGTTTAGAAAAATACATCTTTTGTAGGTTTTTCGAATTCGATCTACGCGGTTAGGTTATCACAAATCACAAGCCGTCCAAAAGTTCGGCCTGTAGTATCTACATGAATAGACAATCGAAAAACTTTAAAACTATTTTAGAGAGTTCAGAGATTAGAGCATATAATGATGCTAGCTATCATAAACTCTCTGTTTTGTTTTGTCGCTGTGAGCAACAACTCTTACAATCTAGATTGTATCTTAAATCTTATATGTGAAAAACTAAGGTCATAAATAAATAAATTATAATTAATTATTTAAATATTTTAAATAAATAAATTATAACTAAAATATATATGTGCCTATTTATTTATTTAAATAATTTAAATAAATAAACCATAATATGTATATGAAATAACCCGTTAATTTATTTTTAAAAAGAATTTGTATTTAAAATTTAATTGTAAATTTTCACCAATGAGAATTGGCAAAAAATAATATTTTATGCCGCGAACTGAATCGAAAACCGAATTTAAATAGTCTAACTTAGTCGAAAAATCCTTAAATCAAATGAAAACAGGCTAAATCGTTGGGTTAGACCAAATCGGTTCAAATTGAACCGAAACCATTTAATTATAATAAATAATAATAATAATAACAAACAAAAAAAAAAACCCAGAAAAAAATTTCCTCTCCTTCCCCGTTCCCTCTCTCTCTCGCGCGCACAGCAAGCTCCCCTCCCCATTCTCCTTCTCGTATCCGGCCAGTGTCTGCGACGATCAAACATAACCAAGGCACGAGCTCGACGAGAGCAACTCAGTGGTGGTCTTGGATCGTGAAGTTGAAGTCGCTGATGGGAGATATCGCGACTTGAAGCTTTCGACATGCTGCAATGGAGTTTTCCGGCGATCTGAGCCGTTTCCGGCGACTCTAGGCCATGAGGTGGTCATCGATCGACTCCCCTTGACCACGCGAATGTTTCCCCTCAAGAAATTCCGGCGATGGAGCAAGGAGAACGAAACCACCATGAAAGACGGTGATACAGTCACTATCGGGGCCTTTTCCAGCCAAATAAGGCACAAGCGGCACAAATTGATCACCGATTCTGAATCCCCACAGAATTTCGAACATTTTGATGTAAAGATCACCCAATTCTGGGCAAGTCCGATTTTTCGGCCACCATGCACGGTGGCAGAGGTGGCGGTCCGGCCAGACCTCCAAAAACGCAGAATGCTGCATTTCGCGCGCTGAACACGAATTCGAAGTCCGATTTTCAATCGGTATAATTTATGTTTCAGTTATTTAAATTCAGTATAAATTCGAAATAGAAAATTAATACTGTTAAATTAAATTGGCTTAACTAAAATTAAGTGAATTACATGGAAATTAATTGCGAAATGAATTTCTAAATTCATTAGTGAAATTAGCCAATTTAAATGGATTACAAACAAAGGTGAAAAGGATTTATAAATTGGGAAAAAT
>CANUEX010187844.1:0-50105 GCA_948099535.1 Jatropha multifida | reverse complement strand
TCTAGTTCTTACTAAGAACCTAACCGGAACCGAACTGGAGCAGCACTGGACCTGAATCTAACCGAAACCGAACCCAAAAACCTATTAATAAATATATAATTTTAATTTTTGGATATATTGTTTAATATAAATTTTTTAACTTTAGAAAATTTTTTATTTATTATTTAAATTGAGAATCGTATTATTATTTACTAATAATATTGAGATGATGTGAAACTCTAAGTGTAATTGATTGAAATACACTTCATTAATTATTTATTAAAGGAAACTTAAATTTAACTTAATTTTCAATTTAGACATGCATTTTTCCTATATAAGCTTTTTTATAATATGACTTACAAACTACTAAAAAGTATATATATAAAACTAGTATGTACAATTGGGTAGATTTATTATATATATATAATTATAATCAATTAATCATATAAATGTATTAGTGTTCTGAGACTATTTTAATTGTAGCTTTTTAGTTATGATTTTAGTTTGTATTATTATCATTATTTTATAATTTCGACTATTTCTAAAAACTAATGTATATTTTAATAGCATTATAATTTATAATATTTTTAAAAATATGTATACTTTATGTTATATTTAATGTTGTTATAACAATTAAATCAAATAACATAGTAATTGTTATCTTTATAATAACTAACAATTAATAATAGTATCGTTATTCATAATTATAATTAATAATTAGCATTTAACAATCAAAACTATATAGCATTTAAACTTAGGTTCAATGTTATAATCCTTTAAATTTAAAGAAATATGGTATCAACATGGAAAATCATGTATAATTTTTAACGGGGAATAGGAACCATAATCGAAGAATAAAATCAAAGAACCGAAGAATCGAACCGTACCAAACTGAATTATAGTTTGATTCTGATTTTTAAATTATTTATTCTGGTTCGAATTCCAAATTTAATGAGAACTCAACTATGACTCTGATTTTAGTTCCTATGTAAAACCAACCAAAACCGTTTCTGCAAAGCCCTAATTTATGCATTGCTTGCATTCATGCTTTTCATCTGATATGATCTGATACTACTGTAGCCTACAGTGTCGGATCACATAATCAGCACTAAAGCCAGTTCATGGAATGGAACCCATCTTTTGCACTCGAATAAAATTCCACCAAATACGAAAACAAAGAAAAGAAAAATACTCTCCTGATTTAATAGGAACGTTTGCCCTGTTATCAAAATGATTAAAATTTGTTGATTCTTTAAAATATATGATCAAATATTTAAATAGATTTTATTAAATATAAATATAAAAATAAATTACTTTAATAAATATGAATAAAATTATAAAAAAATAGTTAATATAATTTTAAAATTTTAAATGAACACTTAAGATGAAATAAAATAAAATAAATATTTATTAATACTAAAATGAACCGAAGGAGTGTATGTTTTCTCTTATTTGAAAGTGAGAAAGAATAAAATTAAAATAAATATTTATTTTCAACATTTTTTCTCCGTACTAAAAGGAAAATAAAAGAAACTATGACAATAAATTAATGGAAAATATAATTTTTTTTATATTTTTATAAAGTGCTTTTTTTTCCTTTACATATATTTTTTTAATTTATGCCACTACACAATAGGCTCCTATCGATTTACTAAATTAATAAAAACAATTATGATCGAGAGAATTTAAATTTGAGTTCTTTCACTCCCCACATAAGTAAAAAAATCAATCGGATACCATCTGATTGACTTTTTCCTTTATATTTTCTTTTCTCTTGAAGCCAAACCTGTGCATTTTTTTTTTAAATTTATTGAGAGATCCAGTGATAAGATTAATATTATGGATTGCACCGTTACGTTACACTATGAACACCCTCTTTTTTACTCTCTAAATTAATAAAAGCTCTTAATCTTTATTTAGTCAAATGTAATACAATATATAATATAATAAAATATATAATGCAATGAAAAATGCAACATAATTAATATTATATTGCTATATTTGGTCATGTAATTGAAAAAATTCATAAAATATAATTATTATTTCGTATTTATATTTGTTTGTAAACATATAATATAATTAATACACCACTACCATAACCACTGCTTAGTAGCCGTGGTGGTGATGGAGTGGCAGCGGAGATGGTATTGAGGGTGGTAGTGATAGTGAATGATAGAGTTTGAGGTGCAATTTAGTTTTGGTTCAACTTTTAAGGTATTGTAATATAATGATAATTACATAGATTTTTTGATAGAATGAATTATTTCATTATTTTAAATAATGATAAATATAATTATAATACTTATTAGATTACGAAATAAGAAAAAATCCATCTAAATCGCAATCAGTTATATAATATAATCTCCGTTTCGTTATATAATTGATTATATTAAACTAAATATAATATTGAAATCGAGAGAATTCAAATTTAAGACTATTCATTCTTTGCATTATTCTAAACATTAATCAAATCTATTTGTGAATATGGGTATTTTAAACGGATTAGAAGAATATGAGCAGTGAAATCTTAAAACGATCAAAACTAATACTTAAATGGTATTGAAATGGATCTAGGAAGGATACAAATCCAGTTGTCAGGTTCAAGAATCCATCCTTACAGTGAAGTTTGACATTGTGCGAAAGCGGATCCAGCAGCCGCATTGGCTTTCCCTCATTGTTTTTCTTTCTTTTTTTTTTTTTCCGTAGAGAACTAAAAACAATTATTGTTGAAGTTGAAAAAATTAAGTATTTCAACTCCAAAATTTAAAAAATAATATTTCACTTTATTGCTCCATTTGAATGAATGAACTCAAATTAAAAAATAATAATAATAATATTTCACTTTAATGTTTCATTTTATTCCTAAAATACTTTTAGCATAATACTTTTAAAAATTTTAAAGACGGAGAGTTTTGTCATAAAATTTTAACTATTTAAATTTATAAAATTTATTTAAAAATTTCACTTTTTAAGTAAAATTTAATTTAGTTACATTTTAATTCATAGAATTACCTTTTTTATACCAAACACAAATTTAAATTTATAAAATTCATTTATTTAAAAAAAAAAGGTCGCTTTTCAACTTCTAATTCCATCCCTGACACTGTGGAACAGGGTATTAAATCATAATATGCTATTTGAATAGACTTCAACTAAGTAGTGCTTCAAATCCTTTTGGGTGAATTACAAGGTTCCATTATGCTCGGTAAGCCCTGACTAGCTTTTCCCTGTGCAATTTGCATGTCTTGCTCTTTCACTTGTCCTATTCCATTTCATGCCATTCTTTTGGCCAGGCTGATTATTTAGACCGTTTATTGGGAAATTCTTTCCAGATAATGTTGCCACGATCAATTAAAAAAGGGCTTTTAATTAAAAAAAAATATAAATTATGAAACACTAAAAGACGATGGGGCGAACACTATTCATGCCACTGTTCACTTTTGCGTCTGTCAGGCCACGCAGGTTTATGTAGTTATGTTGTGGCGATTGTTCAAAATGGTTTGTTAACGGTTGGTTAGCGTGCTAAGTTTGTATGCTAAGGGGCATGGATTCGAATTAACACAAATTAACAAACGTAGTTCTATTTTTAAAAACTAACTATATGGTCCCCTTAATTTATGATTAAGTTAACATTTTGGTGCTTCTGTTTTTAATGAAATTACCAAAGTGTTAATGAAATCATAAGTCAAAGACCTTAAAGTTAATTTTTGCAGATAAAGGTCCTTCTATATTAACTATACCAATTTATATTTCCCCTAATATGAAAGACCTTTATCCAAAATAACTAACTTTACAATTATATATAAAATACTCCCAACTTCTAATTTTTGTCAGTAAAATTACCAGTGGTAAATTTTGGACAAAATTTCAGCCCTATTTTATTTCAAATGTGATTCTATAAGACAAAAAGGAAAATCCCATTTGAGACAAATTTTATATAATTCGGTATTTTCTGGTATACAATGGGGACAAGGGCACCAACTTGTTCAAAGGGGTATGCATTATCCAATCTAACCAACTCTATATATCCTGTCCCATTCAGGATTAGAAAAGGAAAATCCCATTTAAGACAGATGGGAGCAAATACCCTAAGTACCCTAGGTCTACCAGAGGTCAGGTAGACTCAATGTGGGGAATATGTCCTTCGACTCTTCCACATTCTCTGTAAAACACCCTAACCGCGAAAAACTCAGAAATTGGAATTAGCATCTTTTGCACATAAATGATTATGCATCTTGGGGAAAACTACATATAGACGACTCGCAAATTTGATTTTTAAAATATGGTTTTTTGAGAGAAGCATACATGTATTGCAGCTTCAGACTCCAAAACCAATATTTACAGCGATCTTGTAGAAAAAACAGGAAATGAATACCTTTCCAATTTATGCAGAGAATTAATTGCTTTACTAGTATTCATGTTGTTGCTTGTGATGGTTAAATTCATTGATCTTCCATTCCTATGATGAAGAACGGGTGTATGCATTTCTACTGACTACCAAAAGTCTATTCTGAAGTACTTCTTACCAATCCTGGTGTCCAATTTCTCCAATCTAGTTTCCCTATGGATCTGTTCCTCAAGTTGACTATTTCTCTTAGATCAAAAACCTTCTTTCGACAAGCATTCCCTTGTTTGATAGACTCAGGCTCAGTTTCTGCAGAGATATCCTCCTTAACTTCTTCAGTTTCACAGACAGGTGCACAGGCAACTTCATCTTGAGATGAAGCCTCACTGATGATGTTTCCGAGCATTTCTACTACCTCACTCATTTTTGGCCGGGACTTCGGCTGTTTTGTTAGACATTTGTTTGCTAGGGCTGCTAGTTTCTGAGCTGACTTGATGCTATACTGTCCTTCAAGTCGTGGGTCTAAAATAAGGTAGAACTTCTTTGAATCCGATACATATGGTCTAACCCATTCTAAAAGCTTTTGCTCGGCCCGAGGTAGGTTTCTCTCTAGTGCTCGCCTTCCAGTGATAAGCTCATAGAGAACCACCCCAAAGCTCCACACATCACTCTTCGCAGTCAGTCTGCCAGTCTGAACATATTCTGGAGCTGCATAACCCACTGTGCCCACAACCTTTAAGAATGCAATTAAATTAGGGAATATTTCAGTATGCACAATAGAAACATATCAGGATTCGTGAAACAAAGCGATTAGGATCTGCCATCCCTTGTAATAGAAATGAAGTTTAATGATGTAAATTACTGTAGAAAACATAACGAATGCACCAATATTCCAAAATATTCAGGTGGCATTCAGCAAAACTGCTGTCCTCTTACTGTATGGTCAAAACCTTTTAACCAATTTACAAAGGTTGAAAGCTCAGTAAAAATTATGAAATATAGACAAGGCCTTCAGACAAAGAGCTCAAAATTATATACCTGTATAGGTACAGACATATGTGCATAGATACATAGCTAAAGAAGAAAAACAACTCACTGATGTTGAAACATGTCCAAGTCCCTCAGGAGGCCCCTGCCTAGCCAGTCCAAAATCTGAAAGCTTCGCATTGAAGTCCTCGTCCAGCAGAACATTGGATGTTTTGAAATCTCGAAAAATTAGCTGCACCAATGGATGGCAAATCAAACAACCAGCTAAGGAAACTAACATGTAGACGGCAACTAATATACAAAACTAAAGAATAAATTATACAACCATCGTATCAAAATTCCATAAATAAAAGAAAACCAAACAAAAGTATAAAATTTCACTATGAGCACATTGGCATGGTCCCTTTATGCATAGAGAGTGATTTCCAACATTACAAAGTGATCAATCTAATATCTTCAAAATATACAAGGTTTAAAATACCTGAAAATCCATTTCTTCATGGAGATACGCCAACCCGCGAGCTGCATCTTGAGCAATTTTCAATCTTGTCATCCATGGAAGAGGAATAGGAACTCGAGCCAATAAATGATCCTCTAAGCTTTTGTTACGCATAAGCTGATACACCAATAGCCGTTGCATTCCTCTTTCATCATCTTCAGCACAATATCCTACCAACTTGACAAGATTTTGGTGCTTAACTACACCTAAGAAATTCACTTCATTAATCCATTCCTTATGCCCCTGAATACTAGAAATGCAAAACAGTAAACATTTTCCCATAAGTATACCTCACATATATCACAAATTTTTACTCACAGAAACATATTTTTTTATTGAAAAAGGATTTACATTCCAACTGTAGAAATCCGTCAAGAACAAGCAATATAAGCAAATCCACTGTTCTGTTGTCATTTTCAAATTAATTAAATTTCAACGAAAACTCATCTCCAAAAATGCATTTAATGTATCTTAAATTTAAAATTATCACAAAATATATAAATAAATATGAAATTAAAGGAAATAAAAATAAAAGCTTGCCTGGAAGCCGTGACGATTCAACTGCTTTATAGCAACATCCATCTTCAAGTCATGACCTTCGATTTCATCATCAGGAACCCTAACAACACCTCTATAAACACACCCAAACCCTCCCTCGCCGATCAAAAGAGCTCTACTGAAACCTCTGGTAGCCGATTTCAACTCGGCAAAAGTAAAGACTCGCAGATCATTAGCTCTTCGCTGAGAGAGAAACTCATAGAATCCAACTGAGTCAGACAAGTCTCTCGACGAGTTACACTCATAGTCAAATTCAGACCGTCTCGTGTCAATACTACTCGAAGCTATGCTCAAAGACCTCGCCCACGAAACTCTTGACACCACTCTCGAAAAGACATCGCCGGCGCCGCCGGCGCCTCCATCCTCGTCGTCTCTTCTCTCTCCGTTGGTGAAATGAAAACACTTCATTTACGACAAAAAAAAAATTACTAACAAAATTAAAAATAAAAGGCTGAAAAGGAAACGACAGAAGAGTCAAAGAAGCAGGTGAAGATGAGAGAGAGGAATTGGTTCTTGCTGTTGTATTTTGGCTCAGTAAGTTTTGAAGAAGAAGAAGAAGAAGATGGGCCCATACTGGGTGTCGTTTTGTGTCGTTTTTTGCAGAAAGAGAAATAAGAGTAGATCACGAGGGAGAGCGCATATTGCAGAAATTGCTTGCTAATGGCTGATTATTAGAGAGGGAAAAACCAATGGAGAGGTCCCCTCCGCTCCTTTTTCAAGTTTAGTAGTTGAGGGATTCAACGGACATCTTTTTTTTTATTATTATTTCGGTTTCTTTGTTAGTAAGTTTTATTTTTTATTTTTTTTTATAATAAGTTTTATTTCTTTAATTAATAATTAAGGATGTTTAGGTTCAAACTAGAAATAATAATTTAAGAGAGCTATTTTTTTTTTCATATTTGGATTTCATTTCTTAGTATATTGCATGATAAACGAGTAAAATTTTAAATAATTAAAGTTATGCTATGAAATGAGATGGAAGAGAAGTGCGGAATGGAAGGCATTATAAAAGGTGTTTTTTCTTTTCTTGCCAACATTTATTATTTCATCTATTTCAAAATATAAATATTTTTAAATAATTATTTTATTTTAAAATATAAGTCATTTTAAATATTTTATAAAATAATAAATAACGTTTTTCAATGTTATCCTAATATAATAACTAAACTATTAATTTTGAGATAAATGATAATTTGGTCAAATTAGGCTTAATGATGTTATAATTTAGAATGATTAATTGATTTTTTAACCCTTGTTCAAAAGTTTTAAACGATTTATATTTTGGAATAAATGGAGCAAATTGCTAAAATTTAATATTTTCTCAGTCTGAAAATATAAATCGTTTTAAGATTTTTTTACAAAGATTAAAGAAGTAATTAATTTTTCTAAATTGTAATAAAACTAACCATAATTTGATCAAATACTCTCACAATGAATATTTATAAAAGTATTCATTGTATCTAATACAAATAAGGGTAAAATTGAAAAAATATTATTTTGTTACTGTTTAAAATATTCAAAACGATTTATATTTTGAGATAAACTAATCATTTAAAAACGAGTTATATTTTGGGACGGAAGGAGTAATTAATTGTTTAATTTGAAAGCAAACAAAAAATGTCAAAACTTGTTCAAATCATTAATCACCTATAGAATATAAAGTGTTTTTAAATTGATATAATGAGGTGTATCATTAATTTTGAAATTTATGTAATTTTATATTTTATCAATGACCAATAAACCATCGATAGATTAAGTTTAGTACTTCATATTGATGAATTTGGATCAGCCCAAAATGGACCGATTTTAGTTTCATCAATTCAGGCAAACAAATAGTTTCAGTCTCAATTTCGACATGGTTGTTAAGGATACGTTTTTTCCAATTTGAGAAAATTTTAGTAAGATCCAACCTACGCACCCAAAATATTATTTGTTTTGTACCCAGTCCACATCGTTTTGTTCTTGCAGTAAGGTCCAGCCTATGCACCCAAAATGCATCATGTTAATCTAAGGTTTATCCATTTTATTTTTATGTATAGACATTTTATCTTGTGTTTGGACGATGTGTCATTTATTTAGGGTGTTAAATTAATCTTTATAGAGACTCAATTCCCGCGCTATCGTTTGCTTCACCATCAGCCATAAGAACAAGACTTAACTCTGATATCAAGTTTATAATATTCAGATTTTAATTTAATATTATTTGATTTTATTCTTGAGCTGAGATTAATCTCTACGCTTGAAATGCATCGTATTAATTTAAAATCTATCTATTTTTGTATGTACACATTTTATCTTGTACTTATCTTATGTGTGATCCACTTAAGGTGTCATTGGCATCTATCAAAATGGAAGGAGAGATGTAATTGAAATAATATAACTTCCTAGGAACAAAAATCAAGAAGTTGATTTATTATCTAAGAAACTTGCATCGGGGAATAACATTGGAGGCATCCAATACTCCAACAAGTGTCATATCTAGAGATAGAGCCGGTCGGATATTTTAAGATACAAGCTCCGCTCCGATTTATTTAAAAAGTATATAGATAGTTATATAAGAGTTTAGGACGGATACTGATAATGAAATTAATATCCCTAATTACATAGATTGGATACAGGTATTGGTCTTTAAGTATCCGTTACCCATTACTTACTATATGAAATGAGTTTCCTATCTGTTATTAATAAAAATTTTATTTTAAATAACTTTGAATTTTATAGTTTAAGATTTACGGATACTATACCTTGATACTTTAAATGGATTTTGGACAGTACGAGTAGTAAAAATTCAAATAGATTTAAATACGAGTACTTAAATAGATGTTTAAATAAGTTTAAAAAAAAACCAATAATAATAGAAAACAATTATAAAAATAACTAATTTTACTTAAACAGACCCTTCGTTTGTTGAGAAACTTCTATATTCTAACTTGTAATATAAACTTAGTTAATGGTATGTAAAAATATGAATCTCAAAATGGAACTTACAAAATTTTTCCAATTTATTTGTTTTAAATGAATTAAAGTCCAATCATAAAAAAAAAAAGATGCTTCCTTATTCATGATTTAAACGATTTATGTTATCAAATTAAGAAAATAAATTTAATATAATATTTATGTACAAATTACTATAATATTATTTTATAGTCAAACTAAAAGCAAGTTATTGACATAAAAAGTCACGAATTATAATTTTGCAAGTTACTAAAAAGAAAAAAAAAAACAACGAAACAGATGTATCTATTACGGCGTCTGATAAATTTTCAAGAAAAGTACGCTAAGGTCAGTCAATTGCATCTTAATAGAGTTTTTTACTTCCATGCAAACTATTAAGACCAAGTCCACTTTGCGCTGCTCTACAATTTTCATTGGATCAAAACTACAAAAACCTGACGCATCCTATTTTTTCTTTTAGTGTAAAAAATAAATTTTCAACGCAATTGAATTTGTTATTTTTTTAAGAAGAAAATTGCTTTGAAGCTACGTTAACAACTTGTTCTGCAACCACCTTTAATGCAGCTTTTATATAACTGTTTTAATAGTTATGGATCGTTATAATAACTATTAGTTGTTATAATGACAATTAGCTATTAGCTATTATAAAAATTATCATAAACTTCTTCGCTTATCGCCACTGTTGAAGAATGACGTGGCCGTAACAGCTATAGAATTCATTGTAGGCAAGACTAGTAGAACACCCTCTTAATTAAATTCCTTTTCCCGAGTGATTTGGCGCCCTAGGTCTTGATCTAAATAAATAATACAAGCTCACTTGGCTTCCAAAAGTTTTTATAATAGTCATGTTATCGAACGATACAATTAACTGATATAGAGTTTTTATTTAGTTAAAATGCTAAATGCTAGCTTAAAAGCCGTTGCAGAATATAACTTTAATATTTTGACTTAATCTATATTACCTCTATTATTTATAACATCGATGATATCACTTTAGCTTTTATATTAATGTCTAGAGTTTAAGGCTTAGCTACTAAAATGCTGAACATGCCTTATGTTAACATAATTAATACTCCATTCGTCCAAAAAAGACATTTTGTCATTCCTTTTCAGCTTATTTTAAAATATAGTTCACTTTTTTTTTTTCATTATATTATAATCTTTAAATTGTCTACCATATTCTTATTAAATTTTATCTTATTTTCGATAACTCTTATTAATTTTTGTTTATTATGTGTTACTTAGATGACATAATAGGAAAGCTATATAAATAAAATTATCCTTTAACCATAATAATTATTATTTTTTAATTTGTATGAAAATAAAAAATGAATTATCTGTTTTAGACGGAGGAAATATGATATTATTATAGTGGTATTAGATTAACCAAATTTAAAGTCAATCAAGTGTGGTTTAATTAGTTTTCTCAAATCTGGTAGAAAATGTAGGAAACCATAGATTTCAAATTCAAGTTCTTCCTACCATAAAAGTTACTATCAATTTAGTGAATATTATTTAAAAGGAAGGAGTAACCGCCTACCCTTACTGTTCTTCCAGTCCATTGAGCATATATATATATATATATATATAACTTAAAATTTTAAATTAAAATTAATTTTCTGGATTTATTCCGATGAGTAGTTTTAGACTTTTGTTTAATTGAAATTGTTGGGAGATTCAAATCGAAATTAAACCCAAATTCAAAATTCTTAAATTAATTATGGTTTAAGCTTTCACCGTCTCAGTTTTGATTTAAATCGAACCAATGATGACGATTTATTGGTTAGTGCATCAAAGAACGTAGTAGA
Source organism: Jatropha multifida (assembly GCA_948099535.1). Lineage (NCBI taxonomy): Eukaryota > Viridiplantae > Streptophyta > Magnoliopsida > Malpighiales > Euphorbiaceae > Jatropha > Jatropha multifida. The sequence continues at coordinate 38,974 of CANUEX010187844.1, read as the reverse complement.
AAAGTAAATACTCATATTGCGGGTATTCCTAACTTTTTGATATATCGACAATTTTTTATAATTTAACAGATTTTTCATATACATACGAAACAAGCAAATTGTTGACATTAGGAAAATTTTTTATAAAATACGTGTTTTTTCTTCTTCTAATCTAATAGATGAATTTTGTAATAAATATGACTATTTTTATCAAATTTATTACCCAATTTCAAGAAACTAGAACGTGAGTAGTTTTACTGAAACTTAACGAATTTTTATTGTTAAAATTCATTTTAGAGATTTTCTCATGAATTGTAGGAATTACTGGGAATAAAAAAAATTAACATAGATAATTAATATTTTTAATTGATTTAATTAAATTTCTTATTTGTTTAATCTGCAATTACAATTAATTGCAATTAGGTGTAGTTTAATTAGTCTTTCTACTAATGTAAAAAATAGAAAGTGATATTCAAATTTTTTTGAATATTCGAAAATATTTATAAGTTTTCAAAATTTATACATTTAAATGATTATTTTTCCTCTAATAATTTTTATAGTTATTCATTAAATAAAAGATTTTTATTAATATTTAAGAATAAAAAAGGAAAAATGATTTTTGTTGACGAAATTCTTTGTAAATTACTTGCCAAGACCGGATCCATAGCCAATGGCCATGAACCAAACCATTGACAGTAAGGATTTTTTAAAAAGCGTTCCAATTTGGTCAAAAATACTCTTGTTAATAAGAAATTTTATTCTCACTGATTTGATCCATGAGTGGGACCATAGACTTAATTTAAATAAAATTTTTCTAAATTTTTAATATCAATGTTTTGTCAAACTATGCAAACAAAATGAAACGGGAAGAATATATAATTTTTGTAGCTCTTTCCATATCTATTGCCAGAAAAATTGTTGAGAAGCTTGTGAAATACACTCACAAAGCACAATACATTTAACTTTAACCAAAAATTATTATTTATTATTACACCAAAAACACCTCCACAAGCAACAATAATGGTTGTCAAAAATGGTAGAATGAGAAGAAGAAGAAGAATAAGAATTAGTATTGAAGTAAACATAATAATATTGTATTGTACACAACACAACTTTCCTCTTTCAACCAGTATGTTTGGCTATTAGGCTGTCTTGAGAATTATGCACCATAATTGCTGGGATGTGCTTCTACCTAAACAAAATCATGCTTTTCCATTATCTTGCATTATTGCATTTTATATTTAGGTCAATCTATGGAATTAGTATTTTTTTTTTCTAAAAAAAAAGAATAGTGCTATTGTATGAGGTTCCTTCTAGGTCATTTGAGTAGAAGGAAAGCCATAAAAATATAAGAAAAGAAAGATATGTAATGGGTGGTCTCGTATATTATTAGGTGTAGATAAGTATTTTTCAATAAATCGATATCTAAAATAAAAAATTACAATAATCAGTAAACCAATTGAAATTGTAAGTCATACATGTGTTATCTATACTAATTTGAATTAATTTTTTAGGGCTTTTTTTAATAAAATTTGATTTTATTAAGCAATTTGATTAAAAAAGGAGATAAGAAACCCTATTCAGCTTTATCAAACATAGAGATAGCTAATAGTATAAGACTATATTAATTTCAAAGGTAAAAGGAGCTAACTATCTAGCTTGGACTGAAAACAATGTTTTAGGACCTATTTAGCCTAATAATTGTGTGTCCAGCCCATTAGACCAGACAAAACTAAATTTTGGTTAATTTGCTAAAAGTAAGGTCCTCCCGGCGAATATTTACTTCATGCATGAGAATTAAATCCTTGACTTTATTTAAAAGAGAAGAGTGTCGAATTACTCAACTCAACTCTCATTGATACTAATGATTGAATATTGATAATTAGAAATATTATTATTTTTGAATATTATTCTAATAACTATTTTCACCAAACATATAGAATTAATAATTTAAAATTTGAAATGTAATTTCAATGTAGAGAAATATAATGAGAGAGCACTCCAAAGACATATTATGGAGTATAGACCGAAAATTACACTATTTTTTTTCAAAACTCTAACTGCTTTTGATTTTAGGATGATATTACTTTAAAATTTTTAAGTTGGGGTGCCCAATAAATGAAATTTTGTTCGGGTGATATTGCAACAAATCGCAAAGGTGTAGTATTTTTTCAGCTTAGGTCATTCTTTTCATAAACTCATCCTTATCACTCAAAATTCAAATTTGAAGGTTGAAATCACTTAATCCAACTTCCAATAAGCTTTTACTCTAGGTATTCTTTAGGTTGCACAAATTCAAACACGGAAATATAAAACACGAGAATTTTATAAGTATGACCCTATATATTCAAGACCACACTAAAAAATTTATAATTTATTAAAAAATTTAAATAAGTAAAATAATCTTTTATAACCGGGCATAAAGATAAAATAAAAAAAAAACTTAATTTTTCACTTTAAATATCATTAGTTAAAGCCTTAATATTAATATTATCATTAAAAATCACTATTTCCATTTCTAGCTCATGTAGAGATAAATTAGTAATTTCAAAAATATTTATATTATTCCCAAATATATAGAATAATTTTTAATTTTAAGTACACAGTTTTCTAATTTATTTAAGACCTCAATTTGAAATTTTATTAATAAAATTTATATAATAGTTTTAAAATTTTCAAAAGTGTTCTTAAAACATACAAAATTAAAAAAATTAAAAAAATAACTCTATACATCTTTTTAAATGTTCGAGAAACATCATTATTCAATATAAATATGCTAGATCTTTTAAATTATTCGTGCAATTACTGTATTAGGATGGAATCCAAAAGCTTTAACTATATGTTGCCCACCAGTACAATCACCCTCATTTGTTTTGCTCGCATCGTTGCACAATAACGAGATAACCGCCGGCGGGCGGCGGCCGCAGCCATCCTGGAAGTCTTAAATGGCAATAGAGGATAGAGAATAGACCATATTGTTCTGACATTGGAATAGACAAATCATTCTTCATTCCCTATTTTTATAGCTAAATTGATCAACCAACCAGCTTTGTCTCAGTCATACTAAAACTATTTCAGTATTTCCAATATTTTAAATTAACCAAACATTAATTAAGTTATTAAATTATATTCTTTTTTAAGAATCGAAGCTAATTAGAGATAGTACAGTCCACTCCAAAAGAAAGAAAATAATATTGTATTTATAAGAATTAAACCTGAAACTTTTTGGTTTTCAGGCATCACTCCAACTACTCAGTAATTGATTACTTATATCCTTAGAGTTAATAACCTGAAAAGGTAACGATTTATATAACTTTTAATTATTTAAAATAAATTCATGAATTTTAATGACATTGGGAGTTATTTTATGTTAATTCTAAAATAAATCAAAATAATTTTTATTTTTTTATTTATCTTTATAAATTTCACCATTTTTAGTTCACGCTCTCTAAACACACATTTATCTAGCAATTTATTTTCACTCTCACAATAAAAAAAATCATAATTATATATATATATATTGCCATTTATCTATCTATTTTGATAGTTTCAAGAGTATAATATAAAAATTTCACTGAACGAGGGTTTTGGTGGTTCTAATCTATTTTAATGAAGTTGATCTAACGGCAAGGGTGTGAATTTTACCTGTTTTTTGACAGAAAAGAGCAAGTATGACAATCCGTGGTTGTGTGGTGTAGTTTGTATTTTGGGCCTTGAAATGGACAGCAAGGCAACTGGCCCATATGAACAATCTGGGCCAAGCTTGGTTGCACTGAACTTTAAGGTGGGTGGTCCAAAGACCGACTTGTTGCAATTAAGCCACCTGACAAGCATACAATGACCTAATACGGGTCCATCATGATATGACCACATAGAAACTTCCTTTGACCCCATACAGGTTCAAGATCTGATATTATGTTAAAAATCTTGAGTTTCGCGAAATATGAGATTATTATAAAAAAGAATTGAGGCGTGATAAGGTTGATTTTAAAATTTAGAGTACTATAAAATTAATTTATTAAATTTTGAGAGTTAAATTATTTATTTGGCCAAATAAAATCAAACTTATACATGAAAGGGTATGGAAATTAAAAAACATACCAATCCTGTAACGTATTAACTATGGTTAAAAAAAGAAAGAAAAAATGTTGAAAAGGAAACTTATTAACTATGGTTAAAAAAAAAGAAAAAAGAAAAAAGGTTGAAAAAGGAAAGGAAGGTCGATCAAGGTTGACTGCGGGTGGTCTAATCATCTGTACGACGATGCGGAAGTCTGACACTGTCATCACCCGATGCTGATGTCCAATCAATCAAATTATGAATTTTGCTATCTATCACTTTGTTTCTTTGTTTCTTTAATTTTTTAATTAAAATCTGTTTTTAATTACCTTTTTACCCCATTCTAGTATTTTTGGGCCAAAATTCTAACGGACACGTACCTTTGACCAGAGGGAGTTTGGGTCGTTTTTATGGTTAACTTTATTGATTAATAATAATAATAATAAAGAAAGGAGTGGTTTTTAATTTGTAAAAGAAAAAGTAATTTTATATTTAAAATGAGTTCCAAGAAAAAATTATCAAGATTGAAGATTTTCTCAAACAACAATTTTGCAAGTTTAGTTCTTCAAATTTCAAGTTTCTTTAAAAAGTTAGAATGGCAAGAGAAGAGAGAATGCACTTTGTCTAAAAAAGACAAAAAAGAAAAAAGAAAAAAGAATTCCTAACTAGTAGCTAAATAGGTGAACCCAATGAAACCCACAGCCAATACGATGCACGAAATGCCATCTTCGAGACATCCTCGCAAAACAATCATTGAAATCCACATCTGGTGATGGTTGAATTTCTGTTTGATGAATTGAATGGTAATGTAATGAAATATAATTGAATATATACTTTTTTTTATCTAAAAGCATTAAACTATTACTATATTCCATTCGAATACTGTAGAGAGTCAATTTTTATGCTCAAAACTCGAATTTAAAATCTTTAATTAAAGAAAAAAAAAAAAAACCTTATACCCTGAATCCAAAATCTGAACATTTGAATCTTAACATAATATATTCTAAAACCTTAAAACCTAACCCTAATGAACATTAGAAAATTAAGGTTCTTTTGAGTCTTAATATAATTATAATTTAGTGCTTGATTTATTTTTATTTCATATTCTAATTGGATACGTCAACACTAGAATTCACATAAATATGATACAATTAAAAATAATAAAATTAACTATACTTTAGACTACAAATCTTAAATCCCATACACCAAATCTTATTATAGTATATCTTAAAACTTAAAACCTTGAAACCTAACTTTGAACCCATGAAAACCCTAATATTTTAAACCTTAAAATCCTAATAAGCTAAACCCTAAAATTTAAACTCCAAAAACCTAAAACACAAACTCTAAATCTTACTGGCATTTAAATTATTATTATTATTTATTTGGAAAACATTTTTCAATGGACCAAGTTCATTTAGTTTGAAACTCCATGAACTCTACTCGAGGACAATTAAGATTAGAGACGGCTCTGTTGAAGAGTAAACATGGTTTATAGCTCGTGAATGTTCAAAGTCCAACAGCTAAAGCTATAGGTAATGGAGGAGGAGGGAGAGGACGAAACCTAGTAGGCATATATAGACCTTAGCCACAATAATGGTCTGATATATAAATATTTTTGTACTATATACAACACGGGATCTGCTGTACTTGAAGATATAACAGCTTCCGCATGGATATTTCAGCTTTTTATTTTTGCTTTTAGACTTCAAAACCTGACAATTCTACATCAGACCCTTCACATGCTATGTTATACTCTTCCCTTCTCTATAATATTTAACTCAATCCTGTATTTTAATCCATTTACTTTTACAAGAGAGTAATTTTGAAAGTTTTAATTTTTTTACATGCTAGGTCTAAAGGATAAAATAATATTGTGGGCTACGAGGTAACTCTTTCTTTTAAATAGCATTCATCAACTTAGTAATAATCTTTATTATAGAGAATTCTCAAACTCAATATATCTCGCTTCCTACATCTCACTTCCTTTATTTTCTATAAGAGGTAAAAAGATCAATTAAATATTTCTAATTAGTGAAAAATAAGTAATTTTGGAAGTTGATACATTGTTATATGGATTAAAAATACAAATTAAGAATGTCACTAAAATTTTTGGTGAAAAAATACCTTAATGAAATTATGTATTTACTTTTATATTTAAAGCAAACATTTACTTTCAACTCATCTTGCTCCTTAGTAGTCATATATGGTATTTACTAGTGATGGCCATTTTATGGTCTTTGGAACCGGAATCGCCAGTTTGGAACCGCATGAACCGGAACCGCAATCGTGAAAAATTGAAATTGGTTTGAACCAGAATCAAGAGTTGCGGTTCGGTTTCAGTTCTAACTTTGAGGAACCATAAATTGGTGGTTTTTCGATTGGTTAGAATCGACGATTCAAACTGGCAGTTCCACCCAATTTAATAATTTTTTTATTTTTTCAATTATTTTTGTGAAATTTATAAATTAATTCTCTTGATAACTATATAACGGTTAATTGTAAGAATATTTATGAACAATTGATTTTTTAGATCTACTATAAATATCCCTTCTAATTTTGAAAAAAAATTAAGTTCAAGTCTTTTTCTAAAAAGAAATAAATTAAGTTGAGACATTTTTTCTAAGAAAAAAAGAAAAATAGGTTGAAGCTTTTTTTAAAAAAAATAAATTAAGTTAAGCCTTTTTTTTCTTAAGTTTTTTCTAAAAATTATTTCAGAAGTATTTAAATTTTAAATTTTTAACAAAAAAAAATGTTCCCTAAATTTTAATTTTATAATTGTGTAATTAGCTGGAAAATTAATTGGAGAACTAATTGGAACCGTCGATTTAGAATCGTTAAAGAACCGAAATCAAAACCGTAATCGTTCGATTTCAAACCATAACAAAAGCCGTCAATTTTCGGATCGGTTCCGAAACCGTGGCCACCCTTAGTATTTACTTCTATTTGTCATTATTTATTTATTAATACTTTTTATTGTTATTTCGAGCATATTTTGATGTTATGATATCAATTTCAAAGGTTTATTTGGTGAGTTCATTTCATATTTTATTGATTAAGATTTAATTATTGGGGTAAAAACATAAATGACCACTATAAATTGTAACTATTTCAATTTACATTTTGAATCATTTTTTTCCATCAATCACATATATTCAAAGTTCACTGGATTACAACTAAATTTTTCTAATGCTAAATCGACCTGTTAAAGAGTAAAATTCTTTTAATAAATATTTATTTTATTTATAAAAATCGAAATCTTAATCTTATTTAAAGAAAAAGAATATCATAACACTGGTCAATTTGAATGATGAATAGTGAACTTCATATATTAGACGCATAGAGATTAACTCTTCGAGATTCCACATTATTTTATAAGGTTTGTATGTATATAATATGGCATGGGCTGAATAAATAAATTTATCTCTTAATTTTATAATTTTAACTTTGTGAATGATTTATCGTGTATTTAAACTTGTAAATTTTAATAATATTGTACACCTTTTCATATTAATAATAAAATTTTTAGAATTTTTATATACAAAATATTGATTTGATATGTAATTAATATAACTTCTGAAATAATATTTTATATTTTTCAATAATATAATAAATATTTAATTAATTTAATTTTATAAATTAAAATATTTAATAAGTGTAATTTTATAAATTAAAGTATTTAAAAAATAAAATAAAAATTGAAAGTAACCATCTAATTAACTTTAGGGCTTAAGACTGCGTGCGTGATACAAAGGACGATGCAATTTTAATTCATCTATTTTTTTTCATTTTGGCACGAAAAGCTTAAATTAATAGAAATGGACCTTTTCTATATATGTGATATAAGCATTTAAAAAGTGTTCAAATCTAAGTAATAAAAAATGTCACCACATCAATCATGTCGAGTTGTCATCCTTTTGATTTATCACTTGACCTAGCAAACGTTTACATTCATCTCTCTCTCTTTTTTTTTCTTTTTTTTAATTTATATATTTAATTAATGGAAATAACCTAAGAAATATTTTGTACGTAAAAATCTTAATAGTTTTTTATTTAAAGAATATAGATAACTAATATTATTTTATATAGTTCATGACTCCATTTATAAGTTAAATAAAATTCTATAGTAGCTTAATACATTAAGAGAAAATTTCTTTTTCGTTTTTATATAGTTTAATCCATAAATTCATACATGTATAAATATTTTATTTAATTTATTAAATATCTCAATTTGTAAAATTAAATCGATTAAATATTTTTTAAATGGTCAAAGTGCAAATATTATTTTTTGTAAAAAAACATTAATTATGTATCAAATCAATATATTTAATATAAGGAGATGTAAGATTATTATAAAAAGTGATATTAAGAATGTCACAAGATCCATTTTAAAGTTAAAGATGCCAAATATCTTTTTATTTATCAAATTTTAGGTATTAAATTATGCATTTCACGTTTATAAAATGAATTTAATAAATAGACTCACTCAGTTCCTTAAATTCGTTAAAATCGTTATGTACATTTTAATAAAAAAATTTGAAACTCTTGTCGCATGTTTATGAGTTATGTTAAATTCAATGCGATCAAAAAGTATTTTTAACCGTAGGAAAATCATTCCATTACGAGACCGGTCGAACCGAACGTAGTTGAAACTTAATGGACTTTCAACCATCAGGAAAAAAAGCTATTAATTTAACATTAAATTCTATTAGGACTCATTAAATATACTTGATTTAGTAATTAAATTAAAATATAATAGAAATAAAGGCTTGATTTGGTTTAATGTTTATCCTGAAATGTGAATCCTATTATCTAAGTTACTAAATATAATTAATTTGTTGGTTACAACTAAAATTGTATATTGTTTCAAGATGAATTTAAGCTACTCAAACATAGAAATCCTAAAAAGAAAATAAAAATCTTTATCAATAAAAGGAAACAGAAATCATATTTCAAGAATTGCATTTCCTAATTATACAGCTAAACATTCAAATAATAATGGCCTAAAGATTTTGTAAATATAAGAAATCTAAGTTGTAATATGACCAAGTAATACATATATTTCTTGATGAACAAAGTGAAGAGCAAATTGAATTTCCAATTAAACTAATCTTTAGGGTTTTGCTTCTACATATTACACAGAGATACAGAGAGTCATACCTAAACCTTACAATATGAAGCTTATAAATAAAATGGGTATAAATAAATGTAGAAGATAATCAAAGACTGTAATCAGTAGGAACATCTTTAGGGAAAGGGTCACGAACTTCAAAGAAAGAGCGATTCTTGACGACAACATCGTACATATGAAACGACTTGAAGTTGGAGAAATTTATAGGAAGAGATATAAGATGGGCAGAATGGTCGGACTTGTGGAACTGGAGAAGGTTTGGTTGGCTAGAGTTATAGTAACGAGTCCAGCCGAGTTCGAGCAGACGCTGTTCGAGTTCAGTGTAAGAGCGAATAACTTGGTTGGCTGGAAGGTAAACAAGAACCCTCGGTCGAGCACCAGGTGCGGTGGCTGTGCCGTGAGGTGGTGGCTCTTTCTGCTCGAAAGATTCTCTTGTTGGGTTGCTTATCAACCGTGCTACACCTTTCTTGTCAAATATCCACACACCAGACATTGAGAGACAGAGTGCGTGCGAGAGAGAGGAACAGTGAAGGCCTAGGTGCAAGAAAGTTGTGCGCTTAATTGTTATTTATTTATAGGAGGAAGACGAGACTGATGGGAGCGAGTTAACGAAAAGAACAAAACCATTTAGATTAACGGAATTGAATTGTCTTTGACTGATCACTTCTTAACTTTATAATTTTACTATTGAGCCATTCTGAAATTGGCATATGACTATCATTTTTTGAAATCGTAAAATTTGATAATATTATACGCCTTTTGACATTAAAATCAATAATTTTTAATTTTATTTGTAAAATAAAATTACTTACTACTTGCACATTAAGTTAACCATATGTTAATATTATTGTTATTATTTTATTTTTTAAGAGTGAAATAAATTCAATCTTATAATTATTAATAATACAAATTAAGACATTGATTCTCTTATTTAAAATGGAAAGGAATAAAAATATTCCTATCGCTCTATGATATATGAATGAAAAAAAATCTCCCAATCAAACTATTATTTTTTGTTTCTTTACTTAGGCAAAAAAATTTATTTCCTTTTTCTTTTTCATTTGAATAACATAAATAAGCTAACTATATATTAAAATAATAGTATGTTATCATTATTAAAATAATATAACCTTATTATTTTGTTACTTAGACTCTTAAATTAGGAAAATCTATTATGTAAATTGACAATTATTTTATGTCCAACATGCCTTTCAAAATCAGATCTGTTATTATTATTATTATTATTATTATATTATTTCTAATTAAGATGTAATTATCATCATTATAAAATTTTACATCATTATCAATTAAAAAAAAATATAGTTTTGCATAAAATATAATTTTTGTTTGTTAAGATATAAGCATTGAAGTGACTTGTTATTATTTTATAAGTTTTTAAATTTCATAACTCTTTTATCGTATATTTTGTTTGAAATAATATATTTATTATAAAAAAATTATTGAACCTTTTTCTTTATACTGATAGAATGATTTTATACGGTTTGAAAAAAGTATTTATGAGGACTAAATTTAAAAACAACTTGATAAAGAAATAAAAAAAAAGAGAAGATCAATCTATCAACTTGCCACCTGCTGTAGCAGATTGACTGACCATGTGTTATGAAATTATTAATTTTATATCTATATAAAAATAAACATTTCTATAAAGTAAGAAACGCCAAATATCAACTTGATATGTAGTTAACATAACTTTTGAAATAATACTTTTCATAATTTTAACTTTTTAATGAGTGCGTAATTGATCTATTTGGCAAATTAAAATGTTAAATAAGAGGCTAAATATATAAATTCACTCTTGAATTTTATAACTTTAATGTTGTGACACTCTCCGCTTTGCAGATGACCGATCATGCACTCAAATTTATAAATTTTGATAATATTACACACTTTTCTACACTAATATCAATAAATTTTAAGATGTTTAGAATTTTAACTTTTTAACAAGTGTTTAATCTATTTAATTTAGCAACTTAAAGTGTTTAATACGTATAATTTTATAAATTGAATTGTTTGACCGTCAAAGTAAAAGTTGCAAGTGCAATAGAGTTAAAGTAATAAAGTTCAAAAGTGAATTTATATATTCATCCTTAAATAAAATAATTATGAAAATTAAAGTGTTTAATAGGCGTAGTTTTACGGGTTGAATTGTTTGATAAAATAAAATAAAAGTTGAGGGTGATACAAGGTTAAAGTAACGAAATTCAAGTGTGAATTTAAGCAATTGGCCAATTATATTTTTACTTTACTTGCAAAGTTAAGATTTGAATTTTAAAGTTGGCGTGATGAAAGAGTTTTACTTAAATATTACTTTGATTCATCCGTGAGTATAATCGATATATTTTTTTTATTTGCAAAGAAAAATTAGTTTAGCTGTGTTTTCATCTTCATTATGGTGACAATAGAGCATTCTTAATGCAATGAAATATAAGTTTTGAATTCTAAATATGAGCTTAATTGGTAGTATGATTGTGTTCAAGCTTGCAATACAAGATTGTGAATTCTAAACAATTCCATAAACGAAAGAGAAGAAAAATGTTTCGTATATTGAACTAAAGCTTAGCTGTCACTTTGCTATTTACACAAATAACCTCATAATTACATATATTCACATACACTAACATCGCCCTCAAGTTGGAGGGTGAAAATCTTGCAAAATCAACTTGTATATCAGATTTTGATAATATGCAACACTCAAAGGCTTGGTAAAAAGTGTTAGCCAATTGTGTATAGAGGAAATGTGATGTGATCAAATGAATTCTTGCTTGAGTTGATCACAAACCAAATGACAGTCAATATCCAATTGTTTAGTACACTTATAAAACACAGGATTGGCTGCAAGCCTCAATCAGAAGAGCAGTTATCACAAAACAATGAAATATGAAAAGTAAGAGGAACCTATAAATCCTTTAGAATATAAGAAATCCACTGAAGCTCACTAATAGTAATAGCCATACTTCAATACTCTGCCTCAGCAGAAGAGCGAGAAACAATAATGGTCTGTTTCTTGGTTTTCTATGAAACAAGAGGATTGCCAAGAAATATACAGTAGGCAGTAAGTGACTTGCGAGAAAATAGACAAGATGCCCAATCAGCATAAAAAAATGCTTGAAGTTGCAGATTATTAGATGCAGAATAGAAAAACCCTTTAGAGAAAGAGCCATGCAGGTAGTTAACAACTTGTAATGCAACATTCAAATGAGGTTGCCTTGGAGGAACCATGAATTGGCTCAAATGTTGGACTGAGTAGCTTATGCCAGGTCTTGTTAAAGTAAGATATGAGAACTTGCCAACAAGTCTTCCAAAATGATTACGATCAGCCAATAAAACACCTTCGTCGAGAGAGAGTTTAGAACCTTTAGAAAATGGAACAGAAGAATATTTAGCATCTTGAAGACCAACCTCTGCAACCAGATCCATAATAAACTTTCTTTGAGAAAGAAGAGTACCCGCAGAAGATATTGCTATTTCTATTCCCAAGAAATATTTAGCAAAGCCAAATCTTTGATAGTGAACTGATTGCCCAAGGCTTGCTTCATAAGATTTATTTCAGTTAAACTAGTTCCAGTAACAATAACATCATCTACATATACTGGCAGAACTAGAAGTGCTTTATCATTTTGTCTAGTAAACAAACAATGGTCAAGATGGATTAAACAAACCCAATTCAGAAGAAAATTGGTAAACTCAACATTCCACAGTCAAGAGGCTTGTTTGAGGTCATAAAGAGATCTTTTCAACAAATAAACTTGATTAGAATGTTCAACAAAATAACCTGTAGGGGGTTGTATGTAAACTTTCTCATCCAAAAACCTACGTAAGAAAGCATTATGAATATTCGATTGACATATAGGCCAATTAAAAGAAGTAGCTACAACAAAAACTATGCGAACAATAACTATTTTTTCAACAGTAGATGACCTCTCCTTAAAATCAATACTCTCAATTTGATTATGGCCCTTGGCTACCAATCGAGCCTTATATCTATCTAAATCTCCATTAGGCTCATATTTAATTGGGTAAACCCATTTAAACCAATGACCTTTTTTTCATTTAGGTAAGGAAGTCAAAGTCCAAGTGCCGTTAGATTTTAAGGCTTTTAGCTCATGATTCACAGCCTGAATCCAGTAAGGGTTCTTAGAGGCTTGGAAATAGGTAGTAGGTTCAGGAATTCTATTTATTTTGGCCATAAAATTCAATTGAAATAGCAGGAGCAGCAGGAAAGATGACGAAGAAGTTACAGTGCAAACAAAATCTTGTAGCTATCTTAGTTTAGAACTAAACCTAGTGCTTCTTTTAAGAGGCATATGTGAGATAGGAATGGAAGTAGAAGACTCAACAAAGTCAGAAGGATGCCGATATTCAGCATTATCGGTCACAGATATGGGAATAGTATCAACAATTCTCATGTATAGATGTGGAAATAGACTTAGAAACAATAGCAGGTGTAGGTCGAGAAGTCACAGGTTCAGAAGAACTAGGTGAAGAGAGAATAGAAGCAGAATTAGGATAAGAAAAATTATTCAAAACTACAGGTAAGGGAATAACAGGAGCCGAAGATGAAGACTCCAAAGAAGGATTATGAAAAGGAAAGATAGTCTCAAAAATCTTAACATCTCAGCTAACCAAAATATTTTTGGACAAGAGATCTAAAAATTTAGTCTTTTGAAAATTAGAGTATCCAACAAAAACTGATTTAATTGCTTTAGGTGCAAACTTATCTTTAAGAGGAAGAGTGTTTGTGGCAATGCAAATACAACCAAACACTTTTAAATGGTTATAATTTGGAATTTTACCTAAAAGTTTATGATATGGTGTCTCCCAATTGAGTGTAGATAAGGGCATTCTATTAATAAAGTATGTGGCATTGAGTACACATTCTAACTAAAAAGATTTAAGAAGATTAGACTGATGATGCAAAGCCCTAACAACTTCTAAAAGATGTCTGTGTTTCCTCTCAACTACCCCATTTTGTTGAGGGGTATAAACACAAGATTTGTGATGAAGAATGACTTTAGAATGAAGGAGCGTTTGGCAAGAAGCACCTAAAAATTCTGAACCATTGTCAGTTCTTATAACTTTGACGTTACTACGGAATTGTGTCTCAACTTGATTAAAAAATAATGAAAGCATAGAAGTTGTTTGACTCTTATTGTGCAGCATATAGGTCCAAGTACGTAGTCCTAGTATAATCATCAACCAAGCTCAAAAAAATATCTAGCTCCATTTACAGAAGCAACAGGACAAGGATCGGAAATATCAATGCGAACTAAGGCAAAGGTAACATAGTCTGTTTAGCTAAAGGACAAATGGAACACAAATGATCTTTTTCGATGACAGCTTTCAAACAATATATATGTAATAATTTGTCACAAGAAATGTGTCCTCACCTAGCATGCCAAAGTGGAAAAGCTTTAGAAGAAAGGACATGAAAAATTGAATGGTTCTTTTTATTCATTTTCACATTAGAGAGCACGGTATTTAATCTGTAAAATCCTCCATCCATCTGTCCCACTGCAACCGTCAAAAGGTCTTGAAAAAGACAACAAAAGGAATAGAAAATTACCAGCAAATTATGTTTAAAGGGCAGCTTGCTAGCAGTTAGCAAATTGAATTTGAATTGAGGAACGTACAAAACATTGGAAATGGTAAAGTCAGGGTAAAGAGTTGCATAACCAGATTGAGTTAGATGTAGGTAGATTCATCAGGTAAGCAAATAGGAACAGGACATTCAAGTATAGTTAATAAATGAAGCAAACAAGAATTAGGAGATAAATGATCCGTGGCACCTGAATCTGATCCAAATATCCTTAGAAATTATAGTAGTATGACAATATACTTTATAAGATTATTGTCAATACCAGCAAAATTAGCAACCAGATGAGCTAAAGTTGTAGCATAAGGACTAACAACCCTGCGTCTGATGAGTTTCATCATTTCTTGATGCAATGAAGAGGCTAAAGAAGTGGCCAAAGCTGAATTCCAATTGCTATAATATGTGTAGTATCAGAAATATTGTTATCTAGAGAAGTAAGTGTCATAGGTTTATCCTCTTCATGAATAGTTTAAGTAGCACCCGCAAACTTTGAAGGCCCATGAAAACCAAAGCCAGCACTAGGTGAAGAATAACTAGAACTAGAACCAAAAATTTTTTTTCCTTAAATGATTTGAAGTTTTCAGGAAAACCACGAAGTTTAAAACACAGAAGTGTTTTACAATGCCTAAGCCCACCTCTATTGCAGTAATCACAATGCCTAAGCCCCTTGGAATTAAATCCCTTATACTGTGAATAAGATGAAGTTTTCATAGCTAAAGCCAAGCTATTAATTGAATTTTCTAGACTAGAAGTAATTATTCTCTATGACTTTACTCTCAGAAACATGGAGTAAGTCTTATTTACTCCTGGTAAAAGGTCAAGCATCAATATCTGATTTCGAACCTGGTCATAACCATCATTAAGGCCCATCAAAAACTGCATCAATCTACCTGGTAAAGAGTTCTCTCTATTTATAGTCCAGTGATATGTAATTAATGTGCAATTTAATATATTATCATTAGGACTAATACTGAAACATTTGAATATTTATTGTTAATAAATATTTTCACTATTAACATTCTCTATCAATTCTTTTAAATATATTCTTTTGATTCATAATAATAAATGATAATTATCAACGATAATTATGATATTCATATCAATATTATAATAATATTAATTTAAAAGATAAGTTATTATAAATATTAATATGATAATCAACATCAAAATTATAATAATTTTTAATTAAAAAATAAATCATAATATTATAATAATTTTAATTATTAAATTATTAATACATATTATGATAATTGAATGACAATTAATACAATATTTATAATTTTAATTGAGAAAGATGGATTAATAATTATAATTATTTACAAATATATTAATTATTATAATTGAATAGTAATTAATGTTAGTATTTATACAATACTATATAATTAATAATTAAATTCTACGTGGTACTATCAAACTTTAAGAGTTTTATGTGGCATTATCAAACTTTTAGAACCTTACGTGATAGTAGAGTGATTCGTATTCGCTTATGTACTATGTGTGCTTCATCGTACAATTGAAATGGCACTCGGTCAATCGTCACTCGAGAGTTCAGTTATGTTATATGTCAACTTCTTGAAAAAAAAATACTTGTTTTATATGAAAATATCGATTAGAATGATCTTTAATAAGGTGAACAATTTTCGATTAAATTTTTAAATTGAACCAAACTGAAGCTGAAATGAAGGGAAAATTAAAAGATATTTATATATATATATAAAGCGAACATTTTTTCCTTAGAAAGTTGACATGTGATATATTCACTTGGCATTTTAATTTGACATATGACATATTCCTTCAATTAGGCTTTCACTTGGCATGTTTTGATTTGACTATTTAATGTATTTGTTTGGTTTGGTTGGTATTTATTTTGAATTAGTATTTTGGTTTGGTTTGATTTGATTATTCAATGTCTAAATGTATTGGTTTAATTTGGATTTATTTTGAGTTAGTGTTTTTGATTTGGTTTGAATTGATTATTTTATATTTTAATGTATTGGTTTGATTTGAATTTATTTTGAATTAATTTTTTTTGTTTGATTTAGTTATATATGTATAAATGGTTTTAAATAATTATTATTAATTATTAGCTCTCAAAAAAATGATAAAGTTTAATAACAATTGAATTACTCAATTATATTAATGTATTGCTTTATAATAAATGTTTACTCTCAAGTATACGAAGTAATAAACGTTTCCTCTAACAATTGTATCTTTAGTGTATCTTTAACTTTTCGATCTAAACATTTTCATTTTTTTTAAATGGTGTAGTAATGCATTTTTTTTTTTAAATTATTTACTCTCAAGAAATACTTTTTTTTTTTTTGAGAATTACTCTCAAGAAACACTTAAGCTTTCTTAAAAACACTATACATATAAGTTGTATCACTATATTTTTTTGTATTTTTGTCAAATGTGTATTGTTCTCTACTTTTGAACATGTTAAACTTCTTTTCTTAAAAGTTCATGATTTTCTATATTGCAACTATTTCCACCGATGGGTTAGTAGTTCTTATTCAAACTTTTTTCCCTCCTTTTTTAAAGATCATTTAACATATTTTGCAGCTGTGAATTATCAAATCAATATATATATAAAGCAGGTAAAATTTTTCTTCGCGTTGCCACTTAGGATTCCAAATTAATGACATAAGTATAACTTAATTGTTTTTTTATATTTATTTGAAAATAAATTAATTTATAATTGAATTAAATTGTCTTAAATGTAATTTATTAATATAACGTTAGAGAATTAATAGCGTATTGTAGACACCTAAATTTTATTTAAGTTAATTTAATTATTAACTTAATTATTTTAATTAGCCAATTAAATTATTGGTTAGTTAAATTAAATAATTTATTTTAATAGCCAATCAAAATATTTAAATGCTTATTAAAATAAAATTATTGGATAAATAAATTTACTGCATAAATAAATAATGTAGTAAAATCCAATAAGAATGAGCCAAGTGGACCAATTAAATTAAAACTTAGTGACACAGCAGCAGCCAATGAGAGCTTGCCAAATGGACCAATCAAATTACATGGGACTCCCTCAAATCTCTATAAATAGGAGGCCTCTCTTCACATACGGGAGAGATACACATATACATACACACAGACTCGTAGAGAAAAAGACAGAAAAGAAGCCTCGAAGCTCTGTCGAACTTAAGACTCAAAAGTTCTCTCTCAAGTCCAAAGAATCAAAGTTCTACGTCAATTCAAGATCAAGTCTCCACGACCCTTAAATCGTCAAATACTCATTCTGCATCAATTCAACATCAAGTCTTTCGGCCGTTGAATCATGTTCAAGATCAAGTCCTTCAACCCTTGAATCACAAATTTGTTAGTGACCGCTCATGATATGGAACTTAGCATTTCTGATCATGGGAGTCAAAATTCTCTAGTTCAAGAGCCAAGAAAGGGAAAAGATAAGCCAAAAGCACGAAAATTTGCTAAACCACCTGCTAAATCAGAGGAAAAGAAATCTATGGCTGTAACAGCAAAGCCAATCAAGTTGCAGCCTAAGATTGAAACCAAGCAGCATGCGAAGGCCACTCCTTTTCAGCTTGTAGAAAGAAAGAAAGTTACATTAAAGGAGAGGCAAGAAAAGAGCTATCCTTTTTCGATTCAGATGTTTCAGACATGCAGGATTAGCTGCTTAAAGCTAAACTCATCCAATTGCCAGAGATGAAGAGCCTGGAGGAAGCAAATCGGGTGGATGATCCAAATTACTGCAAGTATCATAGACTGATTAGTCATCTAGTCGGGAAGTGCTTTGTCTTGAAGGATAAAATTATGGAGCTTTAGAGGAGTGGTGTCATCACTTTCGATGAGGAGGAGGCAACTGCTAACATGGTAACAATAGCAAATGGTGAATCGCCAATCTCAACAAGAAGAGAAACAATAAGGTTTGGCTCTCTGGACACGGTTCAAGTTGAGGTGTCTGTTCCAAACCAAACTTCTTTTCTAAATGAATTCAGTTTGCTACAAGGAGATGGGAGCACTGCTGGGGGCAATGAGCTTGCTGAAAATTAGTTTGAAGATGAAGGATGGACTTTGGTTACTCGCAAAAGAAGTAAAAGGAGAAACCCACTTCCATCTAAGAAGGCTCCGAAGCGAAATAAGGTGTTGAAGAAACTTATTAAGTCAGCACAATTAGCTTCCTCACATATTCAAACAAGGTTCCGAAAGCCAAAAGGGATTTTCAAATCACGGGTAGAAGACTGTATAAAATAAAAGCCTAGGAAACCAATCACTTTGGCAGAACACATGCCGAAAGAGTTAATAGCTGCAAAACTTTCTTTCCCATACTGTCATATTGAAGGAGAGTTGAAATAGGATAGCGATGAGGAGATTCAAGAGGCAAAGGCCTACTATACTGCTGTGGAGAAAATCACCTTTACTGATGAGGATCGAGTGCTTGGTGATAAGCCCCATAATCATCCTCTGTTTGTTGCAGGTTACATCTGTGAGAGGAAGATAAATCAAATTTTGCTTGATCCAGATTCAGCCGTCAACATTATGCCTCTCAAGACCTTTAAGGAATTGGCCATACCCATGGATGAACTGAAGCAAAGTCGATTGATGATACATGGCTTCAATCAGAATGGGCAAAGGGCTGTTGGTAGAATTCAACTCTAGTTGCATATTGATGAAATGGAGTCAAATGTTCTTCTGCATGTGATTGATGCAAGAACAACTTACAATATACTGTTGGGGTGTCCATGGATTCATGGGAATAAGGTGCTACCATCGACTGACCATCAGTGCTTCAAGTACTCAAAGGATGGAAAGATAAGGACTGTCGTAGCTGATTTGAAGCCGTTTACTGAAGCTGAATCATACTTTGCTTATGCAAAGTTCTATTTTGAGGAATTTTCAATTGAAGAGATTCCACCAGTTCTTGAGGATGTTGAAGAAAAGGATCCTGCAAAGAAGACTAAAGAAGGAGAATCTTCCTCGAAAGAGGAAAACAAGGAGGATGTCTTAGCAAAGACAAGTCAAACAATTGCAAGAAAAATGAAGCTTCATTTTGTACATGTCTCTAAAGGCAAAGATGATCAATCTTCCTCCTCAAATCCGGAGGATATCATACAAGGCTTGAAAGGTTTGACTCTCCCGGTCACTAGTCTTGTTTCTGCTAAGGTTTTCAAGCCACCATTGAAGGGATTTGCAAGGCCTTCCAAGAGTCCAATAATTGAGCTTGAAGCATTGCCAGCCAAAAGAACAAGTGGTTGTGACCCCAATGCTTATAAACTACTAGCTAAGGCTGGGTATGGTTCTATTGATGAGGCTCGACTGACAAAGGATTTCAAAAATGGTGATAATGAGAAATCATCAAATGGGATTCGTAAAGTATGGAAGGAGAAGAGTACTACTGATCAGAGGTCTAAGAGTGGTCTGGGGTATCAAGCTCCTACTCCTTTACGTTTAAAAATCAAAAGAGAAGCCTCCAATCACATTACTGTTGAAGAAGTAGAGGAGACAAAAAGCGAGGTCTCAAGACTTTCTGTCTTCAGTTGATTAGGAGTTTCTTCAAATCGTGTTTCGGTCTTCGATCGAATTGGAACTCTAGAAGTTGCAAAGACTGAAAGCAGTAAAAATTCTATTCACTAAAGACTTGGAATTTCAAAGCCAAGTAAAGGAAAGAAGAACAAGAAGAAGCAGTTTGTTATTGTTATAGACTACAATGACTTGCGTAGCAACATCCCCTCTCGAATGAAAAGAAAAACTGAGTGGATGGTGACTATAGGGTCCACGTTGAAAGCAAAGCCCCATACTGTGGTAATAACTAGCCAAGTCCCTTGTCAATCTGAGGAAGAAGAACTTGATGTAGTGATGGTTGTCCATATTACTTTTCAAGACATTGGTCAAGATGAATGTCCAATTGAGGAAAGTGCTGAGGATGCTCCTTTGGCTTTGGAAGAGGAGACTAAAGCTACAGTTGATGAGTTGAAAGAGATCAATCTCAGAACAATGGAAGATCCTCATCCAATTTTCCTTAGTGTAAATTTATCATTTGAGGAGGAGATGGAGTATGTTGAATTACTTTGGGAGTATCGAGATGTATTTGCATGGTCTTATAAAGAGATGCCGGGATTAGATCCTAAGGTAGCAGTCCACAATTTGGCAATCAAACCTGGGGTGAAGCCAATGAAACAAACTCAGAGACGATTTCATCCAGAGTTGATCCCCCTGATTGAAGTTGAAGTCAATAAACTCATTGAAGTCGGTTTCATAAGGGAAGTCAAGTATCCTACTTGGATCTCAAACATTGTCCCTGTCAAAAAGAAAAATGGGCAATTAAGAATTTGTGTAGACTTTTGAGACTTAAACAATGCATGTCCGAAGGATAATTTTCCTCTTCCCATCATTGAAATTATGGTGGATGGCACAACTGGTTATGAGCGACTCTCTTTCATGGATGGCTCATCTGGTTGTAATCAAATCCTAATGGCTGTCAAGGATGCTGAAGCGACAACATTTCGAACGCCGAAGGGTATATATTGCTACACAGTTATGCCTTTTGGACTGAAGAACACTGGAGCAACTTATCAGCAAGCAATGCAAAAGATCTTCGATAACATGCTCCACAAAAATGTTGAGTGCGATGTTGATGATCTAGTTGTAAAGTCAAAGAAAGCAACTGACCACTTCTAGGATCTTTGATAAGTATTTCAACGCTTCCGTAAATTTCAGCTAAAGATGAATCCTTTAAAATGTGCATTTGGAGTCTCTTCAGGAAAGTTTTTAGGGTTCATTGTGAGACATCGAGGTATTGAGATTGATCTGTCCAAAGTTGATGCAATCCTCAAAATGTCGGAACCTCGAAACATTCATGAACTCAAAAGCCTGCAAGGAAAATTGGCATAGATTCGAAGGTTTATTTCAAATCTAGTCTGTCAATGTCAGTCGTTCAGTCGACTTATGAAGAAGGGAGTTCCTCTCGAATGGGATGAAGCATATAACAATGCTTTTAAAAGCATTAAATCATATTTGATGAATCCACCTATGCTTAGATCCCCAATACAAGGGCGTCCCCTCATTTTGTACATTGCTGCTCAAGAATGCTCTTTGGGAGTATTATTAGCATAAGAAAATGATGAAGGAAAGGAGAACACATTGTATTATCTCAATAGAATGCTAACTGGTGCTGAGTTGAACTATTTGTCAATCGAAAAGATGTGTCTAGCATTAATGTTTGCTATAAGAAAACTGAGGCATTATTTGAAGGCTCATTCAGTTCGGTTGATTTCACGAGCTGATCCCATCAAATATTTGATGGCCAAACCAGTCTTGTTTGGAAGGCTAGCGAAGTGGGCTCTACTACTTCAAGAGTTTGAGATAACATACATCCCACAAAAGGCAACAAAAGCTCTTGCTGATTTCCTTGCAAATCATCTTATTCCTGATGATTGGAAGTTCTCTGAAGAGTTGTCAGATGAAGAAGTTTTCCTTGTTGAAGTTCCACAACCTTGGAGAATGTTCTTTGATGGAGCGTCCAGTCAAATGGGTGTAGGAGCTGGGGTTGTTTTCATCACTTTAGAAGGAGAAATTTTGCCTTTCGCATTCAATTTAGTCGAGAGATATTCAAATAATGTGGTAGAGTATTAGGCTTTGATACTTGGTCTAGAAATGGTGATTGACATGGAAAAATCTAACGTGAGGGTATTTGGGGATTCAAAGTTAGTAATCGATCAAATACTTTCTTTATATGAGGTAAGAAAGCCAGAATTATTTCCTTACTTCAACTATGCTGTTAAACTGCTCTCTCAGTTTGATAGTGCTTCCATCGAGCACATATTGCGGAGAGAAAATCGGCAAGCTGATTCCTTAGCAAATTTGGCATCAACTCTAGCATTGCTAGATGAAGAAGTGAAGGTGCCAATATGCAAAAGATGAGTAATATTGCCTATGCTGGATATTAAACTCAAAAAAGTGGATGTTGTCTCCATATACCAAATTGATAAAGAAGATTGGCGATAACCTCTTGTCAATTATCTGGAGCATGGAAAATTGCCAGATGATCTAAAGAAGAAAGTTGAAGTAAGACGTCGGGCTTCTCACTTCATAAATTTCAAAGGCACGCTTTATCGTCTCTCTTTTGATGGAGTCTTTCTACACTAGCTTGGGGAGGAAGAAGCTATCAAAGCTTTGGAAGAAGCGCATTCAGGTGTTTGTGGTGCACATCAATCTGGGCCAAAGTTGCACTTTCAGATTAAGAGGATGGGGTATTATTGGCCAACGATGGTAATAGATTGCATGAATTACGCCAAAAGATGTCAAGAGTGTCAATTGCATGCAAACTTAATTCATCAACTGCCTGAACCGCTTCACCCAACAGTAGCATCATGGCCTTTCGAAGCATGGGGACTGGATGTGGTAGGGCAACTTCCAAAAACTTCAAGTGGTCACCTGTACATTCTTGCTGCTATTGATTACTTCTCAAAATAGGCTGAAGCTCCATACAAAGAAATCAAGAAGGAGATTGTGGTGAGCTTTATTAGAACGAACATCATTTATCATTTTGGTGTGCCCCGATACATCATAACTGATAATGGAAGGGAGTTCTACAACAAAGCCATGGACAAGTTATGTGAGCAATTCAAATTCAAGCACTATAATTCGTCCATGTACAACGCACCAGCAAATGGGCTTGCAAAAGCATTCAATAAGACTCTGGGAAAACTTCTCAAAAAAATAATCAATCGATAAAAAAAGGATTGGCATGAAAGGTTAGGGAAAGCATTGTGGGCATATCGAACTACATATAGAACATCAACTCAAGCAACTCCATATTCACTTGTTTATGGTGTAGGAGCTATTCTTCCTCTCGAACAATAAATTCCATCCTTGAGAATTGCCATTCAAGAAGGTCTCGCTAATGAAGATAATGCACGACTTCGCCTGCAAGAGTTGGAAGCACTAGATGAGAAACGACTTGAAGCACAACAACGTTTGGAGTGTTATCAAGCCCGAATGTGCAAAGCTTTTAATAAGAAGGTGCGAATTTGCTCTTTTCAAGTTGGTTATATGGTTCTAGCAATGAGAAGACCAATAATCATGTCGCGATGTATGGGTAATAAGTTCTTCTCAAATTGGGACAGACCTTATGTAGTTCAAGAAGTCTACTCAAATGGAGCATACAAGAGAGTTTATCAAGATGAAATTCGAATCGAGCCAATCAATGGCCAGTTTTTGAAGAGATACTATACCTAGAAGCTCGACAGCGCTCCTAGCCCGCATGAGCTAAAACTATGAACGGCTGATAATAAAACATAAAAAAAAATCTTTTGTAATTGAACTACGTTCTGACTTGATCCTTAAAAAAAAGAAGGTACGTGTGATGAGTAATTAATGAAATCAAATTTTATTAATAATGAAAGAATTTGATTACATTAAAAAAAAAAGACTAACATCTAAAAAAAAAAGCTCCTATGGATTCCATTCAAGCTGCTCCAACTCATTGCGCTTATCAGAAATTAGCTTTTGCAACTTAGAGAAAGATTGCTCATCTTCTTCACTATGGACTGGCATAGCTTCAACTTTGGATATTTCCTCAAGAACTTGAGAAACCATGTTCTGTTTCTCCAAGACATCACTTTTCATACCTTCTAAGGAGGACTCAAGTACTTTCTTCCTTGAAGTTAGCCTGGTCAGTTCTTCCTTAATTTTGGCAAGTTCATCCTCTACAAATGAAGCATTAGCAATGGCCTCTTTCTCAAGATTTAAAGAATCATCCAGTCCCTTTT
The DNA here is from genome assembly GCA_948099535.1 of Jatropha multifida. Taxonomy (NCBI): domain Eukaryota; kingdom Viridiplantae; phylum Streptophyta; class Magnoliopsida; order Malpighiales; family Euphorbiaceae; genus Jatropha; species Jatropha multifida. The sequence goes on along the minus strand of CANUEX010187844.1, from coordinate 14,442 downwards.
AACTTCTCCAATTCCTTTAATTGAAATTCTGATGAAACACTTGAAGAAAAAGATGATTTCAGCTGTAAGAAATCATTTACAAGTTTGAGGTAGCCTGCGAACTGCTCTCTTAAGATGGTGGTATCAAATCCTTCTCCTTTTTCAATGCCATCAAATATTATATGGGCTTGTTCAGCAAGAGAAGGAACATGTGCTGTAGAAGTTCGACCAATTTTGGCTCTTAATCCCTTCCATGCCATTACTGAAACTTTACGGTGACAGTCAGTCATAAAATAATTACCACAAAATGCAGACATTTCAGAAGTAGCAGGACAACTCGTTTTCTTTGTTTGATGAGTATCTTGTGGTTTTTCACTATAGTGACCAATGCTAGATTCTCTCAATGGAGGATTTCCATCAAGATCCTTCGAAGTAATTAAGGGAAGATCGAAAGAAGTTTAAAAAAAATTAAAAAAAAGAGGTTTAAAAAAAAGATAAGAAAAGGGGAAAAAAAAAAGCTTACCGGGTCATCAACATCATAAAGTTGTTGTGCTGATAAAGCCTGCTTGTTTCACTTTATTTTCTTCCAACAACGGTCGGAATCATGCTGCTCTTCATTTGAAGGAGATGAATTAAGCATATTCCTTTTAGAACGCCTTTGTTTCGAGTAGGAATCCAATGCTTCTTCAGCTGTCTTTGGAATTGTTGCAACTTGGGTGGAAATGCCATTATTTGAGGGATTTAACTCATCGCTAGCTTCTATAAAAGAATCTTTTTATATAAAAGTGCCGGCAGCTGTTTGAGGTTTCAGCTTTAACATAATTGGTGCCTCTCTCTTATCTTTCTCAACAGTAGATTCTTGGGGAGGATTTAAAGGGATGCATATACTCTTTTCAACATTTCAATTCTTCAGTTGCGAAGATGTTGAAGATTTCAATAGTTTTGGCATTGCTTTTAACTTCGACATCTCATCTTGAGGGAAAGCTTTAGACCATTCCATTTTCCACTAATCCTTATACACTTCAATATAAGAGAAATGACTATCAAGTCTCACTGAAGGAATAGTTAGTTTAGCACCACTAGTCAAATGAACATAAGATTTCCAAACACACTTTTGCAAAGGATATGTCCATGTTACCAGGAAGATCTTGGCAACAACCCAATTGTCTAGTAAATCTGTGGGGGCTATATGACTCAATGAAGTATTAGTTCTTATAGCACAAAGTCAAGAAGCTTGAACGAAGATTGATGAAATGATCCAATTTTTGTGAAGATAATTTGCCATGAGATGGAACCAAATAAGCTTTTCTTTCCATGAAAAGTTTGGTGACTTTAGTTTCATTGTAATATTTGGCCATTCGTTGTCCACTATAGGAAGTCATTCTAGCATCTCCATCAATATCATGTGTATAATGCGTGTCAAAATGGTTAGCTAGCCAAGCATAAACATAATGGAAAGATAATGGAACTTCACACCTCTTCAAAGTTATTGCAGTAGAGATTGCTCGAAGGTCTCTATAAATGCTTGCCAAAACAGGAATAGCCAAGGAAAAGGTTTCACTAGAGGCAAGCTTACTTGTAACTTTGAAAGTGGTTGGGCGAATAAGATTCACTAGATCATGTGGAAGAGCAAACTTGCATAGCCAACAAGAAATCAAAGCGGCCAAATAAACTTCTTCTCGTAGATCATCTTCTATGTTTAGAATTTCAAAAGGCTTTTGCCAATTTGCGTCTCATGGTAACTTGTTGCCAATAACACCTGAAGGATTAAAATTCTTTTTGGGAGGAGCAGTTCTCTTAGTGTAATCCTTTTCAGGAGGCTTAGGATATCTAACAGAACCGCGAAATAAAAAATTTACCCAGTTGTGAATATTCAACTCAAAGGTGCTCTCAACCCACTTGGCATTTTGGTAGTAAGCATAGAATAAATATTTGCAGCTTCATGGTAAGAAAGGAGCTCCACCTTCATCAATTGTAGTAAGATCTGAAGCGGAAGGGATCATCTCATCATAAAATGAGCCATGGATTGGAAGTCCACCTAGCAACTTCAAATCCAAAAGAGAAATTGACTCTTCTCCAGCTGGGAGGAAAAGAGTATTTATTAAAGCACTCCAATGTTCACAAAAATGATGAATGACATTGGGGCAGCGATCATAAGTGAAGAGTGATGCGGACAAGGCATGATACACATTGGCTTTCAAAAGCAGTTGCTTATTACTTGCTAGCACATCTTCAAGTCACTCCCAATAGCGTTTGACAAATGAAAATTCACCAGCAAATTTGAAAGAAGGATGCCAAGAAACTTCGCTGTTGTGGATGCGACTCCTCAAAAGTGGAAGATTATTTGATGGAGTTTGAAGCGACTGAAGTGAAGATTGCAGCAAAAAGCATTGGACACGCTTAACTACTTCATGTGAAAGTTGGAATTCACATGACCGTTCGATAGTCCAATCCATAAGATGAGGTGGGTCAACTTTGTTTGATGCATTGGCTCTCAAAAATTCATCAATAGATCTTTGAAAAGTGAAGATTATTCCAAAATTTGAATCCTCTTCGTTGTCGCTCAAAAATTTCATACATGGAATGTTGCATGAAGCCGAAAGATCAATTATGCAAACCATTTTGATGAAGTCTCAAAAGCAGTTGACTACCTGAAAAAAAAAATCAGAAGAGGACTTATAAAAAAAAATCAATCAAAATCAATTTTAACATGTTCAGGAAAAATATAGTTCATATGAATTTAAAAAAAAATTAAATTCATATGATCAACTGTGTTTATGCCAAATTAAATTCGCAGGTTGTTGGTCATCAATTAAATCGAACATACAAATTTGAAGTAAGCATGTGAGATTATTGTCATGATTATTAATCAAGAAATTTTAATATATATATATATATATATATATATATATAAATAAAAAAATATGGAGAAATAAAAATAAAATAAAACAAAAAGGAAGCTTTCTTCTTCCCCGATCATGCGACAGCCACCATGAGCCAGCCTTCTCCGATCTCCATGTCGGTCATCACTCGACGAGATCAAAGTGCCGGTCGGCTCTCCGTGGGATGCTTGTCCTTTCTCCAGCCTCCTCCGATGCAGATGCGGACTCAGGCGGTGCAGATTGCAGCAGTCTCCTTCGATAGCCTGAGTCCCTTGATTTTTTCGGCGATATGCTCCTCTCCGACAATTTCAAGTGCGGCGATTAGTGGCGATCGGTTCCTCTCTCCCTCCTGAGTATTTCCCCTTCATTAATTGCTGGCGACGGGCTCGAATGGCAAGACTGCCATGAACGACAGCAGCGAGGTGACTGTCGAAGCTTTTTTCGGCCAAACGGGCCATTATGTTGATAATCGGACACCGAATTTGAGCTCCCCATGAAATTTTGAGCGTTTTGATGTGAGCCTCATGAATTTCTAGGCAAAAGTCGATTTTTCGGCCACCATGCACAGCGGCAGCGGCGTCCTGGTGACCGATTGGCGGAGGTTTGACAAAGCTTTCAAGGGCAAAATTTTACCTCTCATGTCTTGAGTACAAATTCAAAGTCCAATTTTTGATTGATAGAGAAAAAAAAATCGACATCGGATTTAAATGCATGTATGGCAATAATATGCACGTGTGGAAAATACTACATAGATTGCTAACAATTTATTGAGTTTTAATAAAGGCAAAGCAAATAATTGATATATTGACACGTTTATGCAGTCATCAATTCAAAATAATGCCGCGAATAATATTCAAGTTAAAGGAAGAAGCAAATTAAAGCAGCTAAAGTGGGAAGACAAAAAAAAAATCAAATCAAAATCAATTTCATAAATTGAATTAGCTGCAACTGAGTTGGACAAAAAAAAAAAGAAGAGAGCGTACCTGACAATTGGGTGTATGCCAGACAATTGAAGTTGCTGCCGACTTTCTTGAAGTTTTGATGTGAAAAAAAAAGATATCAAGCAGGAAGATTCCTTTTATATAGAATTGTCAACTCCGAGTTCGATAAAGATCTAAATTTTTCAACTCCAAGTTTGATAGGGATTTAAATTTTTTCAACTCCGAATCTGACAAGGATTTAAAAATTTCAAGTCTGAATTTGACAAGGATTCAAATTTTCAACTCTGAGTTCGACAAGGATTTAGTTTCTCAACTCCAAATTATGAAGAATTTAATTTCTTGAAGAAATAAAAATAAATAATAGGAAATTCTAATTAAAAAAATTAATTAGGATTTTGCTATTCGGGCTTAAAAGAAAAAAGGAGAGGCCTATTAAATTGAATTCGCAAAAAAAAATGTTAAACTTGAAAATTTAGGTTTAAAAAAAAGAAAAAGAAAAGAAAAGAAGAAAAGAAAAAAAAATCATGCCAAAAATAAAAGGGAAAGGGGGCATGAATTGGAAAAAAATTCTTCTTCAAATTTTTTAGACACATTCAAGCAAACTCATAAATAAGTCTTGAGGGAGTATGTGTAGACCCCTAAATTTTATTTAAGTTAATTTAATTATTAACTTAATTATTTAATTAGCCAATTAAATTATTGGTTAGTTAAAATCAAATAATTTATTTTAATAACCGATCAAAATATTTAAATGATTATTAAAATAAAATTATTGGATAAATATCATTTACTGCATAAATAAATAATGTAGTAAAGTCTAATAAGAATTAGCCAAGTGGACCAAGTAAATTAAATCTTGGCCAATAAGTCGAATGTCTGCATAAGTTAAGTGATGCAGCAGCAGCCAATGAGAACTTGCCAAATGGACCAATCAAATTATATAGAGACTCCCTCAAATCTCTATAAATAGGTCTCTCTTCACATACGGGAGATACACACAGACTCATAGAAAAAAAGACACAAAAGAAGCCTCGAAACTCTGTCAAACTCAAGACTACAAAAGTTCTCTCTCAAGTCCAAAGAAGCAAAGTTCAAAGTGAATTCAAAATCAAATCTCCACGACCCTTGAATCGTCAAACACTCATTCTTTGTCAATTCAACGTCAAGTCTTTTCGGCCATTGGATCATGTTCAAGTTCAAGATTTTCGACCCTTGAATTGCGCTCCTGACAAAGAGAAGAATTAGAAGATAATTTTTATTGTAATAGAAGATTTCATAAGAGATTGTATCCACTACATCACAAATATAAGTTGTATTTTGTAACTGTTTGTTTCTTAATTTCAGGAACAAATTTTTACATCTACAAATCCAACTCTAATTTGGATTCTGACTTATAGGAGTGATAAAAGAATTCGGTCGATGTAGAAAGATACGTATAAATAAAGGAAAGTATAATCAGACAAGTGCATTCCTTTTAGTTAATTAAGACATTAAAGATTAATTTAATATACTTATTTACTTATTCATATTTATCTGCTATAATTTTCAAATTCCTATTATAATTGTAGCTAGGGGTGGCCACAATTTTGGAATCGCCAGTTTTGATTAGCCACAATTTTGGAATCGCCAGTTTTGATTTTAAAAAATCTGGAACCAAAACTAAATTGAAAATTGACAATTTTGGTTACGGTTTGGAACCGAACAATTACGGTTCCAATTTTGGTTCTTTAATGGTTCTAAATTGACAATTCTGACTAGTTCTCCGATTGATTTTCCTGGGAGTCGCATAATTATAAAATCTAAATTTAGGAAATACTTTTTTGTTGAAAATTTAAAATTTAAATATTTAAGAAATAATTTAAAAAAGATTTAAAGAAAAAAAATAAAAAAGGCTCAACTTAATTTATTTGTTTTAAAAAAAAGCTTAAACTTATTTTTTCCAAAATTAAAAGGGATATTTATAGTAAATCCAAAAAATTAATTTTCTACAATTACTCTTAAAATTAGCCATTATATAGTTATTAGGAGGGTTAATTTGAGAATTTTATAAAAATATTTGAAAAAATAAAAAAAAATATTGAAAATGGATGGAAGTGTCTGTTCAAACCATAAAAACTGCCGGTTCTAAGAACCGGTTTCCGCTGGCTCTTAGAATCACCGGTTTACGGTTTCTCAAAATTTATAACCGAAACTGAATCGCAGACCCTCGGTTAGGAACCGAAACCTGAACCGGAACCAATAGATGGATGAGCTGTGTAAGATGTAATTTATTAACCGGTGGGAACCGGCTACAATTACTCCTCACACAGCTCATCCATTGGGCAATCCATCAAATCAAGTATCCAACTGCCATAATAATAAATTACATTCAACTCTTAGTTTATAAATTAAAATAAACCTTTAATTCAATCTCATAAGAGTCATTACTAACCTCAAATTTAATACTTTCATTAACTTATTATATCCTTTAAATATATAAGTCACCACCAATATAATTCACATAATATAATTTTAGTTTCAAAATAATTGCTACTTACCAACAATGAATTTTCTTTGACAAATTTATTTTCGGTCTTCATATACTCTTCATTTGTTTAATTTATCCACCTTATTTATCTCTTAATCCTTAATAATCATAAAAGATATATTTTCATTTTTAATTACTTAAACTATAATTCTTAATAACCTCAAAACACATTTGTAATTTTATTTGTAAATTGACCTAATTTAAAATTATGATTTCCTTAATTTAAAATAGTCATTTCCTATTTTATTGTCCAATCTTAATTTTTTAATTCAAACCTAATTACAATATTAATTCCTCATTTTTAATCCATAACATACATTTAATCAAATTTATCTTATATCCATATTATATTTTCTAGCATTAAATATTATGAAAATTTCTCAATTGGATTTATTTAGCAACATTTATACTTAGTTTAATTCAATAAAACTCTCTACTCATATTATTCCATAACAATTTATTCTAACCTATCTATATAAATATATAAAAATTGAATCCTAAAAGCTTACGTAGTATCATTTTAGAGTATTAAGGTGTTTATGTGGAAATATTAATCTATTGAGTTGGAAATAATTTTTATATTTTAAAAAATTATTTTTAATAATATTAATAAAGAATTTAATTAATATAATTAATATTTTTAGTTTTTAAATAATTAATAAAATTAATAATATCATTAATATTTTAAAAACCTTTCACTTTCTTTTTATAGATAATTAACAATGCCATTAGTATTTTCCCTTTAATTTCCTTTTTTTTTAATTTTCTATTTTTATAAAATTTATATAAATATCTATTTCAATATAAATGAAACCGTAAAAAAAAATCGCATCATACTTTTAACAAAAATAAATGGATTTCTTGCAAACAATACAAGGCTAATTTTATAAAATTTATATAAACATCTATTTTAATATAAATGAAACCATAAACAAAATCACATCATACTTTTAACAAAATAAATAGATTTCTTGCAAACAATAAAGATTATTTTTATGGCATTTAATAAATTTGAGCTTGATTAATATGGTGATGGCGATGAAATTACAAAGTATATTCAGTTCTTAATAATCAACTAAGATATGATTAAATTGATATGTATGTTTTCGTTTATAAAGGAAGATGATAATATTTCTAGACCGATTTCAAATCAAGGTAAATTTTAATTATTTTTTTATACTTTTAATCTTTATTGGATTAATGTCCATATTTAAAACTATTTATTCAAAATGAATTCAATAATAATTGATATTTATAAAAATCATTTTAATACCTACTAAAATAATTCTAGAAAATAAAAAATTCAAGATTAATTATAAACTTGATTATGTATGTATAAATTAACATAATAATTCTTTTGTAAGAATCGAAAAAATATTATTTTTTATTTAATAAGTATAGTGTACTAATATTTGAATTATTAAAAATGATTATTTGTTATAATAAAAATAATATTTTTATTTTTAAAATATCATATAATATCTATGCGAGAAGCACAGGAAGACGGCTAATTAAAATGCTATAGTTAAAATTGTTAAACCCTCGTATTAACTTCTAGCACATAAATGTATATATCAAACACTTTGTGCCTAATCAAAATTAGCTTAATTCCACATAAATGTAAACCCAATAATTATATATATATAAAATCCTAAATCAGTAAAAACTTCAAAATGCTGACTTGGCATTCTCTTCTCTTAGTATTCCATTTTTTCTTTTTTTACAAATTTTCTAATTTTTAATCTCATTTTTTAATATGTCTTTCTTCTTTTACAATTTTTCTGATTTTTAATCTCTTTTATTAACATCTTTTTTCTTTTGTAAATTTCTTATCTATATAGATTCTCTAAAACAACACAATATATTAAATTTTAGAGATTTTTTAATTTTAAACTATTTCATGTATTATGTATCCTACAAAATCACATAGCTCTAGCAGCGTTCTTGAGATTAAAATGGTCATCTCAAACTCTAAAAATTGATTAGATTTAGTGTATAAATATACATATGCAGATAATTTTAGTAAAATTGCTTGGTTTATGAGCAAATTAAACTGGTTTCCGGGTCTAATTAAGCAATAATTAAATATTATATCATTTACTCCCATTGGTTAGAATTTTAATTAAATTTTTAAATATAAAGTCTGTAAAAATAAATTTACGAATTATTTCAACATCAACAGAATTCGTGATTTCAGTGCAATATAAAAAGCAATTTATACTGATAAGCAGTCAAAAAAAAGTAATTATACGAATAAACAATAACTTCCACATATGGTTTTAATGAATGTTCGATAAGATTTCTAATACTATAAATGATACGCTCAATTTAGGTTGTGGTGTAGAAGATGATATGTTCGATATATTAACGCAATAAACTTCGTAATACACTCCACTTATATTGTTATTACTTAACTTGAAATATTTATGAACTAAAACCACCAGATGAGATATGGATTTTAGTGAAAAATTATTTTGACCAAATAAATATTTTTTTATTGAAACCACTAAGTATCCCGGTGGACTCTTAACAAAACATTATTCTTGTGTGTACTTTTTTTGCCGACTAGTAGTCACATTTCATAATTGCACTAAAATCACCGACTAGATTTTGTGTTTCAATGAAAAGGCAATTTCACAATTTAAAATTTTATTTTATATTGAAACCACCAGTTAATAAAAAATAAAAATTATTGTTATTCATATAATTATTGTTTATTCTATTTATAATAATTTTATATTTTTATATCTATATATTTTTACTACTGTCTTTATGCTTATTTGTGAAAATTTTTGATATATCAGTGTATAATATGTTTACTCTATTTTAGTTTATATGTATATCTTTTATAATATTTTTATTTATTTTTTTTATTTCTCTGAAGTTGTATGATTTATTTTTTATATAAATATTTATTTTATATGAACAAGAAAAGACAATCTCTTATATAATATATGATAATAAAGTATTAAAATAAACGCATAGGCTATCACGTAGTTTAATATGTTATTTCATCTAATGTGGCGCTGCTCTATTCAATGTTGGAATTTTGAAATTCAAATTTAATATTTTAAAATATAGATTTAACAATAGGACATCACTTTTTCTGATGCAATATTTGGCAAGAGAGAGAAAAAAAATTATATAAAAAGAGTTGAGTTGGAGGTCCACGTGTAATAAAAATAACCAAAAAAATTGAGTTGAAAGTCCACGTCAACTTTTAGTTAACTTTTCACCAGAAATCATATGAAAGTCACTTTATTGTTACACAAATAGATTTTTGAGTACTTTACTGTTACAAATTGAATTTTAGGGACGACACTGTGATAGTATCTATATTTGAGGGACCTTAGGTGAAATTAAGCCGTTTTGTTGTAGTGTATATTATTTGGAAAGAATGCAAGTATAATGTGATTTTGTTTATGGGATTTTTTATATTGAATTAGATGTTTTATTAGATTTTATAAAAATATGAAAAAAAAAATGAAAATGAAAATAATAAATATTAATGACTTTGTTAATTATTTAAAAAGAAAGTTAAATTTTTGAAAATATTAATGATATTATTAATTTTATTAATTATTTAAAAATTAAAAATATTATTAATGATATTAATTAAATTTTCTATTAATTATATTAAAAATAATTTTTTTAAATATAAAAATTATATCCAACTCAATATATTAACGTTGTCACATAAACAACTTAATATTCTAAAATGATGTCACGTAAATTTTTGTATATTTATATAAATAGATATAGATATGAAACACTATTTAATTTGATTTAAATTTATACAAATAATATATAATAGATATGAAACACTTTTATACAAATTTATCTTAAATTTTAGTAATTTATTTTAAATATCTTTCTTATATATAATATAATATGCAAAAAATTTGGTCATGAGTAATCTCAAATTTGTTTTTTTAGACTTAAGTCAGCTTATTCTGCCTGGATAAGAAATTATCAAATGAGATAAATATATATATCACAAAAAAGTTTAGGCAAATCTAATTATATAGACACAACAAAACTTTAAGCCCATAAAGCAAAATGTAACTTTCAGACTATTTTGAATTCAATGGGCAAAAGGTGACTCAAGCAGTAAAGTTTGATGATTATTAATTAATTATAAAGAAAAGAAAAAAAGGCTTCATGAGTGGATCCCACTCAAGCATTAGAATAGCTTTTTGGTTTAAAAAAAAAAAGTAATTAACTACTTTAATCCCATTATTATAATATCTATACTGTTTAACAAAATTATTAACTCCCATTTGATATTTAATCTTATTAAACTGATTAGTATTCTCATTTAAAAAGTACCCTTTTACTGTTGAATGCGAAAACTAAATGTGAATAATCAAATAGTCAAATATTACAATGTGTTTAACAATAAAATCACAATTAAATAGCACGAAGGAAGTAATCTGAATAGAAAAAGAACACTTGTGGAGTTGATTACTATGGCTTAGGTCATGAATTTAATATTGCATAATCCAAGCTTCTTTAGGATAGTCCACAATAGGTGAGTAGAGGTTAATCAGATTTATAGACCGTTAAACGGATACGGGTCTAGCTAAAAAAAAAATCTACGTTCACCAATGCAATTATAGCTATAGTATTTTGGATTGCGTAAGGCTTTAAATTTGAATCCAACAAAAGAATTGGGTCAGGCTCGGACTAATAGTAACTCAACTCAACAGTCCAGCCTGAAATATATAATTTCTTTAAAATGTGTTCATGGAACAATACTTTGCACATATTGGTTGACTATTATAATTATTTATCAAATCATATATGTAGCAAACATTCGCTCAACAAAAATAATATTAAGTTTAATAATCTTTAATATTGGACAGTGAGTCCAATCCTATTTTTAATATTTTTTACGTCATTTTTTTATTTTTGCTATTCAGGATTTGAGTGTCAAAGAATATGTCAGTTCAGATTAAATTTGAATTAATTAACTTTTTTATTCATCATTAATAATATTAATTATTTTTTTCGATAAAATATATCTACACACAAAGCAATTCAAATAAAATTTAAATTAAATATATATACACTCAAAGCAAATTAAAATTTGTGGAATTGAAAATAATGAACAAGGTTCCAAAATTGTCAATTCTGAGGAGTTACAAATTCTGATGGAATAGACAATACAAAATGCATATATGAAAATTGTATTATGGCGGATTTCAAAAGCTTGAAACCAATCCAAGCTTAGCTAGCGCCATACCTGTAGTAGGAGATACCATAGGAAAAAAAATTCACAAAATTTATAAACCCTTTGAACCAGGAAGATCAATCCACTGCAGTTGGACTTCGACTTCACCACATTCAACATTTCTTAATCTGAGGCAGATATCTTGAATCACCTTCCCATCGACATAAGTTATGCAGGTTTCTTCAGCCAAGCAATTTTGCCTACCAGGTTGCATCCTTGATATAACTGTCCCAGATGGAAGCGCTGCCAAATCCATTTTCAAGGCCTGTATGTATGGTTTCACATCAATGTCTGCATCTCCCATTTTGTCATCTTTACTAAATGTGTCATGATCATACACAGTCTGCAATTTCACAATAGAAGCTGTTCAAGTTTGCTTGGAAAAACTATTAACTGACAAGAATACAGAAGAATTAGAAACATAATTACCAGCTTGATTGGAAGTTTAGGATCAGTAACAGAAAGAGTTAAATCTTCATTCCATTCTGGATTAACATCCTTCTTTATTACACGAGTCTTCAGTTTCTGCTTCATTGAAAGAAGATAGTTAACAGTATGCAAAAGAATATCTCAATACTAATAGTTTAAGAAGAAGAAAAAAAAAAAAAAAGAAAGGAGACCTGTCTTCCCATCTTAACCACGACGTAAGGATCACTGCTACGAACATCACGAACGGCGAGATTGACGCCACGTTTGACTCGAATTCTAAGCAAACCCAGAAGACTCTCCATCAATGTCGAAGGCGTTGCCACTTTCTTTCCGGGAGATCCTGGTGCGTCGTCTGCCATTTTGTCCTTCTTCTTGTTTGATCCCCCTCCCTTCCTTTCTATTAAACGCCTGATTTTTAAATTTTTTTTTTTTACATCAATGAACTCATTAAACCTTAGCAAATTGATAAAACGTATATTATATATAAAAAATAATACAAACATCTAAAAAAATATATTTTAAACATTTTTAAATTTATTTTCTTGTACAACGAGAAAAAAAGAATGCGTTAAGATTTGAACCTCTGATTTCTTGAAATACGAAATATGTATTCGATCATGCAATTATTGAAAAATTGCCACAAAACTCCACCACAAGGCAAGCACTCACCCATTGTCCTAAAGGGAAAAAACTGTGTATATATACACTTATTTTTCTCACCCCTTAATTAGAAACTTGAGTATTAGAATTTAAATCCTTTTGATGCATTAGGAGGTGAGTCACTCAACTATCATGCGGGCACACACACATATATATATCAGTGATTCAATGGTATAAAATTACGTTACGTTGAGCGTTCACTAAAAAAATGCATACAATCTTTAGAAATTATTTACAAAAATTCAAAAAGAAATAGAAAAACTATATGAACTTACTTAATTTTCACTCCCTCTGTCAGAGAATAACGCATAAAATGAGAAATAGAAAATTTTGATGCTTTGTGTTTTTTTTTTAGATTAGGGTTCTCACTTTTTGCTTTATTGTTCTTTTTTTATTTTATTTTTTGGATGGATTGAGAGGGAGATGAAAATGGAGGAGGGATTCTTGGTGAAGTTATGAAGGGAGGGGTAACCGAAGGGTCCGTCAAACGGTAAATAATTGAATGGCTAAGAATAATTGATGTTTTTAGATGAATATTGACTTTTGACTTTTCAGAGGCGTGAATGTCGCTTTTACAAGAAATTGGCAATATACCTGCACTATACAAGTTCAAAAAAAATAAAGTAAAAAATTGAAAAATATATATATATATAAATTATAGATTATTGAATGTAATTTTTTTTATTATGCTATTAAAAAATATTATTAAGATATATCAAAGTAAAAAAAATATAGCCATGATTTTTACTTATTAGAGTAATAATTAATAAATACCCGTATATTCAGAGTATGGATTAAAAATATTAAAATTTATAAAGATAAATAATAAAAAAAGTAAAAAGAAAGATGGTAAAATTTATTAATTTGATATATTTTAGAATTAATTAAAAAATAATTAACTTGCTATAAAATGTATGAATAAATAATTTATTTTATAACTAAAAGTTGTATAAACCATCAACTCATCATTTTATTAATTCTCTAAAACAATAATTAATCAATTATATTTAACATAATTTAATTTAATAAAAAATAATTTTTAATTTTTAACATAAAATAATAACTGCCCATATCATTAATTCATAAATTATGTGTCATTAAAATTTATTTAAATTATTACTTAATATGTTATTAATTTTCTAACTTGTATTAATCAATTACATTTAAAATGGTTTTTTAACAAAAGTGTTTTAATTTAATAAATAAATAATCATAAATTAATTTATTTTTAAATAAATATAAAAATAAATAATTAAGCATTACACATGTCATTAAATTGGAATCATACATGGCAATACCAAAAAAAAAATCTTTCTGCTTTATATATATACTAGGTAAAAGTTTACCCTGACGCGGATTGTTTTATTATTTTATTATCGTATATTATATTAAAATTTTTTTTATACATATAAAATAATTATTTATATAAAAAATAGAATAACCACATTATATATAGATATATATATATATTGTCACGATCCAAAATTGTGGGCCGGACCGGCACTAGGACCTAAGTAAGCTTAAGGCCCCCGAGGCCTGTAGTAAGCCTAAACTATTAAATTCCAATCCTATTACCATTTGACTATCAGAATAGTAAGCCTATATTATGACATTTCCATAAGTCAATCAGAGTTAATAATTCTGACCCCTCCTTAGTAATACATACTATTCGCAGCTCGGGCCCATATCCATATAATAAAAATATTTTCTCATACAAATAGCTATTTGTCATAATATGATCAAACTATACAGTCTCCAGATAGTCATTTACACTCCACAATTTATTTATAA